>JANHGL010008746.1:0-45565 GCA_024611195.1 Ceyx melanurus
CCTGCTCAGGCAGGGGGGTTGGACTAGATGATCTTCTAGGTCCCTTCCAGCCCCTAATTTCTGTGATTCTGTGATTATCCACATAAAACATTTTACTTAAGTCTAAACCACGTCTTCCCTTGATGCCTTTCACAGTCTCTGCCTCTTGCTCTGCTCAAGAGTCTCAGCCCTCCTAATTAGTGTGTCCTCACTCTCTCCTCACATGACAGTTGCAGAACTGGGTCTTTTATCAGAGAACTCTATCTAGGTTGTCTTCAGGGCCTTGGGAAGATTTTTGAGCTTCTTGGAGCACATTGTACCAAAACTTTGGAACTAACCATCTACATCTTGCTAGAAAGATACTGGGCTGGTCATGTCTTGAAATGGTGAGGGAGTTATATTGAAAGGTAATGACTATGAGAGGAAAAAAGAGTTTAGGTTAGGACTAGGTTAAAAAAAATTCATCCAGCAAAAAGAAAATATTTTAATAGGAAGAGTTGTCAGCCTTCTACAAATTAAAATGAAAGGATGCTCCTTAAGGGAAAATTGTTTCAAAATAAAACAAAAAATATTATTGTATTTATAAAATCTAAACCATGGTAACTTTCTCCAGCTTTCTTTGTTTGCTTTGGCTTGAGATGGTCTGGATTTGTAGAGCACATGTTCCATTACCTACCAAGGCTCTCTGTCCTTTCTCTCCCCTTTTGACTTGTTGATTCAGTCCATTTGTGTATGGTTTTCCAAGCATCCTGCTTCTTCTACATGCTTTTGGCACTCCAGGCACAGTTCGTGGTCCATGTCCTACAGAGAAAGACTTCAAAAACACTGGACAAATGAGACTTCTCCCCATCTCAGGAACTTCACAAGTAATCCTACATTTGCTGCCAGCAGCTGCATGCACACTAGGTAAACCTCATACAGAGCAGAGGTAAATAGTTGTATTAGGTTATTTAACTTGTTCTTCACAAATTGGCCATCATGTTATTTAAATTCAACATGTGGGGGATTGTTCCTCTTTTCTGCTCAAGTCCTTTAGTCCTGCAACAAGATCAGCATTCATTTACACACCACAGTCAATTGATTTACATCAGCAGAGAGGCTTTGATGAACCAAATGACTCTCACTGAGCTTGGTGGTTGCTCATTACTGTAAGATGGCCGTATCTTACATTCTTGAATGTATTTACCCCCACAGCATTCATCTAGGTCAAAGCAATAACCCCACTTTATGGGCTGGAAACTGTACCCCAGAGAGAACAAAGACTGGAGCAACCTGGGCAAACGCACAGGTCATGGCATTTCTGCCAGGCTTCCCCAGTTCCCACTGCACAGCTAAACACTCACATGAGTTCCATATTGTACTGAGGTCTCACACAGTTCAGTAGCCCAGGACTAGAACAGCAATGCTCATTGCTTGTTACAGAGCAAGAGATTATGGGAAAGATAAGAAAATAGACTTTTTTTTTTTCCAGTGACACTCTAACAGCTTTTTCAGTGAGATATGAACCAAGAAACTCCTGCTCAGATACACTTTTTAATCCTTTTATAAAAACTCATTATTTACTTGAAGCACATCAACAGCAGTGAGTTTTCAGCACTGTCTTGTAGCTAGCATAGCAACAAAACATACACACTTGTATGTACATGTGGTGGGTGGAGGATGTAACTGACCACTGCTGGGTTGCTTCACTCCTCAATTCTAACACCTTGATTTTCACCACAGCTAGATTTGCTCTGTGTAAATATTGGAATTTTCCATGTTGGAGAGCTGATTCCATGTTCTTATTGTTGTTATTTAATAACATTTATATCCAAGGAACATTATAACATTTATTCCATGAGGAAAACTATGCTTTGTAGCAGAACATCAAGTCTGGCAGAGCAGTAGTTTTCATGGAAAGGCCATGTCTTTTGCTAATCCCAGGAAAACTTGCCCAATTTGGTCAGTTTATAAGTCTTTGCAAAATTACACTTTACAAATGTGCTGTTGAAATGCTTTTAGATTTCTTGGCAGCTGAGTTCCTCTATGGTTTATCCATGTTGCTCAGGCATTTGAACAGACAGCCTTTGGGACTGCAGCTTGTGCACTCTTCACTATCTTCACTTCTGGTCTTCCCTTGCTCACTTTTTCAGGAAAACACTTTTGTACTCTTGACAGTTTCTTAACTCTTCTGATTTTTGTGCATATGTAATCAAGTACAGGCAGGCTATCTTCACAGCAACGGGCTAAACTGATTTAACATAATTTGAGGACCTTAATAGATGCCAGAGCAGCATGAAGTGTTTGCACTTTGTGATGCACCTTTGCCAGGGCCATAAGTCAATTTACGCACATGCAACTTTTTAATACTTTCCAGAAATAATTATTGTCTCCATTTTATGTTTCAGTGTGTGTTTTTGAATAAAATTTGTTCCAATTGGATTGAAAAGGTTAATCCAGTTTTGAAAAGCCTCATTTAAAGTTAATAGGTTTTGGCACGTTTAGAATAAAAGTTATTTTAAGAATTGTAAAGTAGAAGTCTCACAAACGCGTTTTTGCAAAACATGAAGACACATATTCCTCTGTGTTCTGAGAGAATTTATCCTACTTAAGTGTGATTTCATTTAGTAGCTTTCAATGATACATATATATATATGCATTATTTATACATATAAGAAAACATAAAGTCTACAGGTCTGTATGGTTCAAATTATTTCTTGTGATCTTACCTAGGAATATTTGAACTTTGTAATTATTGCTTCTTAACTTAACTATCTCAAACCATTCATCCAGTGGCAAGAGGTGCAGTCCCATGCTTTTCTCACTATTTTAACTACTGAATGTCAAAATATGAAATAACCACACCTTAATAAATCAGCTCCAAAAATTGTTGTAAGAGCTGCTTTCCTGATGGTCAAGTGCTTCCAAAAATAATATTTTTTATTAAATGTATTTAATAAAAATTGCAGTTTTAATGCAAAGTCTGTGGTAAAATTTGTCAGCACTGCTATGAACCAGAGAAACATACTATCAGTTTTCTACAGACACATTTGCTTTTTTATTTTGTAATTTATTTGTCTGCTGAAAATTCACCTTTCAGTTGGCCATGAAATAAATGTTCCTTTTCATGGACAGCTACCCGTCTGACACCCCTAAAACCCTGTAAGCCTAGATATGCTGGCAGAAAGTTCTCTGCAGAGAAGTCATCCACCAAGTCAGTATAACTCCTTTAGTTTCTGTTTGTGTTCTGACTTGTCCAAGGTGAATGCACATCTGGAGTGAGCACTTGTGCAAATTAAGCCTTGACTGTGTCTGCTATCAAGTTCAGAGAAGATACTGTTGGAAAACACTATGGTTGCCATGTTACACATTCTGTCTCATTCACCTGCCACCTTTGCAGTCTGTGGAGACTCACCTCCCCAGACTTCGAGGCTTGGGGTTGTTCTGCAGCATCCCAGCCCCAGGGAATGCTGACACTGGGCAATGTTCCTCATCCTTCGTGCCCTCCACAGTGCCTTGGTTCATTCACATTGGCAAAAGGACATGCCAAAGCCGAACTTCACATCCATACCATGCACAAGAGGGAATGAATAGAGACTGGATGATTTAGCCAAATAACATCCAACATGTGGCACCGCAGCATGACATGATTTTGCTGTACATTTGTAGGGGGTTGCTCCTGTATATGCCTCTTGGTCCCAGCACAGCTGGAGACCTTACTTTCTCAGGAGATTGTGGAAGTGCTGCCACAGTTACTGGTAATATTGGTAATTTGTCAGAGCTATATAATAAATACACCTTAGGTTAGTCTTTTCTAATCTGAATGATTCTATGATTCTGTGACTATATGAGACTTCAGATGACAGTTGAGCTGTTGCTGCAGGTAGGAAAATTCTTCTAGGAGTTATCCACAGTTTAACTCACACAGTGACTACAGATAAAATACATCACTGTGCTTCTTGTCACATCTGTTTAAAATGTACCTCATATCAGCTTTAACATGACTATTTTACTTCGTATCATTGGTGAGCAAGAGACCTTTGCAATTTGCAAGCAACATCTCTGAGTGCAATAAATAAGAACAATATAATTAATTTGGTTTTTCACTAATCAGCTCTCAGTAACAGACTGTTATTCTGACTCCAGCTGAGCAATCAGAAGTTTGATTCCAATGGATTTTGAGTTTTTTAGATCAGCTGGTCTGATTTTCAAACTGCTCTTCAGGAGCATAAGTTACAATTGGGGATATTCTCTCCAGATTAAAAAAAAAAATCAGAATAACTTTTCCAATTGCTACAAGAACAGCTACTATGCTATTAAAGACTGCTTTGGAGTGGGAAATAGCTTGTGGTTTTGTACAGAAAACATTTTTTGTGGCACACAGTCAGCACCATGTCCTCTTCTAAGAAGGCAGCTGATTTGAGTACTTGGTGTTGGTGGCAGAGACAGCCCCTTGGGTAAGTGTGGCTGCGGCCACCCCTGGTTTTCCTGATGCTTCAGTGCACCTCTAAAAATGAGACCTCACATACTTGTTTTTTAGAGAAGAGCAACAGACTCGTTTCACAACAGCTGTTGCTATATTTTACTTACGTTTCTTTCACTCCCTTCAAGGAAGAAAACACATGAACCAAACTTCTGTTCAGAGTGGCAGTCTACTTGGTTTAACCCTCACATCCTTCTTGACACAGCACCTGCTGGGGACAGGGCGGTCACATAGTCATGAAAAACATGGAACCCCACCTATATATGACAACATATGCCCTTGTCATTTTCCAGTCTCAAAACCATACTTTGTCAATTCTAAATCATAAAATTAAGGTGTCTGTGTCCTGCTTGGGACTGAAAATTATTAAATGCAGTATACAATACTGGTGGCTTACTTATTTCTTACTGCTTAGAGTGCTGGCTACCTGCAAACAGCTGTTATTGTCAGCAGTAATGTTGTCACACATAGCAAAATGAGAGAACATCAATGTTTCAGATACACAAACTTCAACTTTTCCACAAAAAATATTGAGATCTATAAGTTTTGACCAAACAGATACTGCCCAGGTATTTTTTTCAGGAAGATTAGACAAAGTAAATATTATCATTTATCTAATTATTTATTTGCTATCCTAACTGTTGCTAAATACCAACAGAACAACAATGGAGCATATAAGCATCCGAGTCAATGCATGTGCCAGCCAGCTCAGTTTTGTGACAATGCGCAAAGTAGTGTAGCACCATCTTAAATTATTATTAGCACAACCCAGAGAGGAAAAAATCCACTAAAAATAACAAAATCATCTTACTAAAATGTGCTGATGATCTACAGAAAGAAAGAAAGAGGATGCTATTTGTGAATGTTTATATCAGAAACTTTGCAGTAGATGTTATCAATAAATATTGTCAAAGAGATACATTAGGCAACAATTTGTCCACTAGATTCTGACACTGTTATTTGTAAATATGATTGAAACATTTAATAGAAAACACATTTAATTTGAAATTATAAAAACAAACTTACACAGAATATGATTTTTAAAAGTACTATACTCATATTCTGTCTTTTCTTTGGTCTTTCGTTATTTTACTCCAAATAAACTCCTTGTCTGGGTTTTCATACTGTGTCAAGAACTGAAGTGATCAAATGCCAAATCCTGCACTCCAATCACTGTCTGGTAACTCCAATTGGAGTTGGTAACTCTAATCCACCTAATTGTTTATGTTCTCTACTTTGAGCTACTGATAATGTCAATCCTAACACTGGCTGAGCTTAGATGTTAACAAGGTTATCTGGAGCATCATCTAGAGCTGGCAGGCTCTGCTGCTGCTGGGGTGAACAATGGAGTGGGTGATACCAACTGACTCCCAGGGAGTCAAACATCTCACCCACGTGTATCAGCCTGCTTCTGGCTGAGGCTGGAGGGCTCTTGGGCACACTGAGAAAACCTGATAGAAGATGCCATAACAGTTGCTATGCTTTTGTGAGGGCTTTAAATTGAATTATTTGTTATTTGAGAACAAATGCCATGAGTATGGGGGAAAAAAAAAAAAGTGAAATTACAAATGATCTGCAAGACTAATCGACAGCTTCTTAAAGGATTTCTGTGAGTTCGAGTTTGAAGCTGAGCTGCAGTATCAAGACACACTGCAGAAAATGATTGTTTATAAAATGCACAAAATGAAGAGTACAGCTGTTGACAGCCAGACACAAAACAATTTGTATAAAAATAAAACTATTCAAGAAAACATACTAGAAACTTTAGTGCCTTAACAGAAGCAGATTCAAAACGTTATAATTAGAGTGAACTGCCTGGACGCATAGTGGTGTTGTGCAAGACAGATCAGTTTAGAAATGTACAGCTTGTGATGAAATATTTGCTTGTTCCAAGCCATAAGAATACAGAACATTGAGTTTTCTCTTTGGAGGGTGTGGAGATGTTTGGTGGAGCCAAGGTCCTGCTGGCCAGAGGGCACCCTGTGCTCCGTCAGACACCACCTTTTGCTAACATTTCCTTTCCTCCTGCATGGGAGGACAGAACCTGGGAAATTGAATTAATGACCCAAACCAAACAGATCTCCCACAGCGCCATATTTCAAGATTGGACTATTTGGTGGCGCTTCCAGAGAGAGTGACAACAATGATGCTAACACTGAATGAGTGGCACACATTTGATTTCTAAAGTCTGCTGAGGAAAAGCAGCATTTGCCTGTATATACTGATTCTTAGTAAGGAAGCTGTTTATGTGGTAGAGCTGAATTTCTGGTACTTTTTTTTTTTTTTTTTTTTTTAATAAGAGCTTTCTGGCAGTTTGCCTGATCTCAGAGCAGGGCTATTTTGCAATTATTGCTGTCTGGTTTGTCTTACTCTTCTTCTACGAGTGTGTCTCACAGCAAAAGACAAACAAGACAACAATAATTGCAAAAAAAAAATTGGTGTGTTTTCTTGTTTCCAAAATGTAAACCTCTGGCTGCAGTGAGGATGGGGAAGCAGCAGGGGACTTGTACAAAAGGAAGGACTGTGGGGAGTGTTTTCTGTCTACTGATATGCATGCCAGGGGTACGGACCATACAACAATGTATAAGAACAAGTCCTCATGAACTATTTCATTAACCAGCTCCTGAGTCCAAGAAGCTGCTTCCCTGAAGGTAGTGAGAACAGCCCTGAGGTCCAGCAGGAGACATTTGGGGCATGTTTCCTAGGAAGGTGATCTGGGGAGACGCTAATGCATAACTGACCCTTGCAGCTAGGGAGTTTCCCTTAAAGTGTGCCTAAAGCAAGGCAGAGGGTTGTTTGATAGAGGCTCTGTGTTTTTTATTTTCTACATTAAATTCTGGCCCAGGGACCTACCTTAATGTGGCTGTTGCATTCACTATCCCTAGCAGACATAAGAGTCAAGGTCCTTCAGCCACATGGCTTCATACCTTCACAGGTGGGCAGCCTTGATTTCACTTGGACAGCCTGACCTGCACCAAGTTTTCTCCAAAAACCTGTTGCTACCACCAGACTACTAAGAACAGGCATGGCAGCAGAAGTCCTGCCTCACTGTGAAATGTAGGCATGGATTGGTCTCATTCTCTGACCAGGAAAATCAGCTGCTGTGGCTGCATTGTGAGGGCTGTTCCACAGTTATAAATGCAAATTCATTCTCCCAGCATTCTCTGGGAAAGATGAAGGAGCAAAGGAATAACCTTGCGTGGAAAATATACCTTTCACAATCCCAAGCTGTAAGCAGAAGAGTTTCCAGAACCAGGACAAGTAAATTATCAGTCCCCTTACTCATGTTAGGATATTCATTCATCCCTTCTAGGTTTTAAAGCAAATAAGTTACCCTCTGTGTTTTGTCTTACCCCTTATTTCAAGATTTATCCTAAGTTATCATGTTCTCACTCTCAGGTTCATTTCCATAGCAATGTAAAATATGAGGAAATGTACTTTTCACTAATGAAGCTGCAAATCAAAAATGCTCAAGTTTCTTTTGGTTAAAAGCTAAGCAGCTGAAATAAATGGTAGGTAGAGTGGACAGATTACCATTTCAATAGCATACAGAAGAATTCAGGTCATCAGTATCACTTGTGGGAGGCTTGCCCACATTGAGAAACCCAAAGCAAACATAGCCATGAGCTCAGTAAATGTACAGTGAACTGGGAATTCTCATTAATTCATTCAGTAAGGGGGCACTTGGTAATTTGTTTGCCAGGAGCATTATTAAATAAGATCCAGATGAATGTGACCTAAGCCATAGGAATTGTTCTCAACTTTGCAAAATAAGAGCAATGAATTAGGCAAAGAACACACATTCTCTTAAAAGAAATCATTTCTAAAATACTGTTAAAAAAATTAATTAAAAGACTTGCTCAGCTGGAGAAAGGACATTGTGTTGTTTCTGTGTTTTGAGTGAACACACCCCCTCTGCTATTATTAGGGCTCAGTTTGTAGCAGGAGCAGAAAACCAGATGGTAATTAATCCTCAGTCTCAAGAAATGGGAGTCTTTCTGTGTGCTGTCATCTGCTCGCCCAGCCTGTGCATTGTGAACACACAGCCCAATGCAGGGGAACAGAAAAAAATTTATTTACAGATGGAATTGCTGCTATTTAAGGACAGATGTTTGAGATTGACATTTATTAAGGTCTGCATGTTGTTAAACACTTGGTTATAAGAACAGAAAAAAAATCCAAAAACTGAATGATCAATTTATTCAACTAAAAGGTATTTTGCCCTGTCAGGGTTAAAGAATTTCACATGTTTTTGAATGCTACTATGAAACTAAAGTAGTTGAAAAATTTATTCAAATAAAATTTGTTTAGAACTAATTAACAGTTAATGTAATAAATTGCAGTATTTTTTGCAATATGTTCAAATGTCATTTGGAAAAAAAATAAAGTGAGTGTGTTTAAATATCCTCCCCTTTCCTTCTGTTAACACTCATGAGGTAGTAAAAGTTGTGTAAAGATGACAAATTTTTAACCGATACAAAAAAGAAAACAGGTGGAGAAGAAATTCACACTGAGAAGAGAAAGACTCATTGGAAGCAATGGAAGAAGAAAGAAAATTAAATGTATGTACCAAATAAAAGTAAGCATAGTTAGATCCCAGGTACAGTAATTTGAGATATATATAGACCCTGCGCTTCTTCCTGTACAATGGGCCTCTGCTCCAGGGAACATTTAAAGATTTTCTAACAATGAACTGTTCTGAACAACAATAGAGACTGAGGGGTGCACTTCAAAGTACTAAACTGATTTGGTATATTTTAGGTTTTGAAGGAGTCTGGTGCACTTGAATGAGATTAATTTTCCAGAGTCTCAATACTGACATTTATATTGTCTTGCTTAGCTTATCTTAGGTGCTTTTCTTTATAGTCCCTGCAATGGAAAAGGGTAGGAGACAACATCCCCAGCAGAGATGAAAGGACTCAAAGAAATCATGGTGCCCTGCACCCCTGACCATTTTATGGGCCCATTGCAGTGCTCCAAAACTCACAGAGACCAGGGTTGTTCACAGGAGATACCCGAGTATCAGTCAGTGAACTGACTCTAGGCCAGAGAAAAGCACAGGAGAGCTTGCTCTTCTCTCACAAAGAGCAAAAACTGAGCAACAGCTGCCTACAATAATACCACCACTCTGCTCTCACTCAAGGATCAGTTTAGCATCCAACTGTGCTGGAGCTGCTCTCAGCAGGGGAAGGCCAGGCAGGCAGCAGGCTGCTACAGACCTATGTGGCAACACCCAGGAGAAATCCACTACAACATCCTAGTGTGAATCCAAGGAAATTTTCACACTTGTCCTTCAAGTTTGGGAGGGAGGTTGTGTAATCCCCTTAAAATGAGATCCCACCCCAGCCTGCAGTCCAGGAGGACACAGAGAGCTCAAAATAACAACTTAGTTCTTTCTAGAAGAGCAGGAAATTACTGTTGTTTTGATTTGTGGTATGACTAGACTGCAGCATAGCCTGTGGCATCTACCCATTCTCTCAGAGGGATTATGTGAAGACGCGTCCCTTCACTAGATGTTCACTGGGTGTCTACTTGGCTTCAGCACATGATCAATGGTCAAAGAAGACTGAAGAAGGCTAATGAGTGGTTTACTTCTTTGTTATCCAGGAATTAATTTTCTTTTTCCTGTCTGAATTGGAGCCATTTTGACTCTTATTGCAAGATAATCAAATGGGACCAGCAGAGAAATCAGGGAACATGATGTAACAGTCCTTTAGGATATGATCTAAAGGCCTTTTCTTGCCACAAAACTCAAAGCAGCCAAACCACAGGACAAAACCAGCTCAGAGCCCATTGTCTACTTTTCTTACACTGACAAGATGGTGATGATCTTCACTCTATGGAAAAACAACTCTAAAGACTCATCCCTCAAACATGCTTTTTATACTCTGCTTCCCCCATTTTCTGTATTTGTTTCCCCAAATATGTCCTAAACAACATCTACTTATATACCATATTTTACATGGAAGCAATTAGTTTTATAAATTAATCATAATTCACATTTAAATCTACATTGCACTTGCATCCACATCATCATCACATTGTCATGGTTATATTATTTATGATTATTTAACTGCCACCAGCTTGTTTAGGAAGAAAACAACTCTCTTGGAAGACCCAGTCAGTTACCATACTGGTGGTTTTACTCCTGTAACTGAAACAGAGCTGCAGTATAGCTGAACATCAGCTATGAGGTTCTTACTTGCAATACAGAATTCAAAAAATTAAATCCTTAAAGTATTATTTTCAGACAAGATAGTGTTACCTCTGACATCATCTGTATAGGAGTAAGCGTGTATACTCCAAGGCACAGGCCAGGTAGATCTGGTGTTTCTCAGTGATGACAGAGATGGATTTTTTTCAATTATCTACACAGGTGTCCAAAAGGCTGTTTGAAATCGCAGGTCTGGTTGGAAGACAAATGCAGACTTGGTTTTCCTGAACAAAGTCTCCAACAAGAACTTGAGCTGCAAACATGATGTGGTGGTCAGTGCTGGATGGACAGTATTGATGAGAACAACGCATCTGTGGCAAAGCAGCCTCCCAGGGACCAGAAAAACCATGGGTAGAAAATACACTAACCAAAGTATCAAACATCTGCTATTAGCACTTCATCTGCCAACTCCTCAACAAGCACCTTCTTCTCTTTCCTGCTCCAGGTAGCTCCAAACACATCCTTGCCAGGTGTTTCCATGTGAGTTTATTTTAAAGCATCAACACATGTGGCTGATTTGGTGGCTTTCACCACTTTTTTGGGTTTGTTTTTTTTTTATGGGTTCCAAAGGGTCTAAGAAAGTAGAATCAGACCCCCACAGTAGTAAGCACAGCTTGTGTTGTGCTCTTCCCTCCACTCTGCATTTTGATGTAGGTCCAGATCATGTGCCTTTTCCATACATTGTACCCCAGTCAAAATTCTGGTCACAGATAGCAGGCATGTGAGATGGACTCATCCTGTGGAACAAGAACCTCTTACCCACCTCCTGCCCTGGACTTCTCTTTTCCATGTGCTCCTTCTGCCTGCAGAGAAACCATATCAGAGGTTTAGCATATGCATATACACCCATGCACAAGCTTTCTTTATGGATCAGCTGCCTTGTCCACCCAAGTCCCAAACAATTACAAAATAATATGGAAGATGGAGTTTTAAAAAATGGTGTAGTCATTTGACCTGTGTCCCAGCACATGATGAAACACACACATGACTCACACTGGAGCATTGCCTTGGTTTCACCCATAAATCTGCATGCCTGGCCAAACCAGAGGCAGTGGTGTTCAAAGTCAGAAGAGGCAAAGGAGCTGAGGCAAGATCCTTTTTCCTTGACTCAAGCTTTGCCCCCTCTCACTTGTCAGGACAAAGCCTTCCACTTGAAATCATCTAGCTGGTGGCGATTTCCTCCTGACATGAGAAGGCAGGTGTGCCAGTGCCCACAACTACTCTCTGTCTAGCATTGCCTTTGTAAAAATCCTTACAGAGAAAGAGAGTACATGGCTAGGGAAAATGAAAACCAACCTCCTCCTTTTGTGGTGTTAGATCTGATCTCAGAAAACTATGGCCTGACAGTGAAACACTGAGCTGGATGACTGGAACTGATGGCATGGCTGAAGGGGTGGCTTGATCCTTAGCTGGACTTTAAAAAATCATTTTCTTCCTCTCTACTCATATAAGGATGAGAAAGGCCAAGATAACTAATGTGTGTCAGCTGGTCTTCCCCAGTCAGCCTTTTTGTTTCACTGTCCTCCATCCTAAGAGTCTTAGACTTTCCCTGCAGAACAAGAAGAAACAAGGGAACTTTGAGCTGGAGCTGAGGAATCCCTGTATGCACCTCAAATCTAAACTCTGGGTTTATAAAAGCCATCTTTTTTTTTCTTTCTTTTTTTTTAAGTTACTGGGTTTTCCTAAACAAAACATAAATCTCTTATAAATCCTAGGTCTAATTTCACAGGGCCCCAAATTTTTTGTTATCCCACCTCCCATTTTTTGATTTGGTTATTTTTGCACCATAAATCAGAGAACCAGAGCTGTCTACTCCCAAGGAATACCCCCGAGCCCGTGAGCGCTAGAATACCAGGCTGTTTGGAGAGGGAGGCAGTTTGCATTTTGCCAAGGGGGAACCACCTACACGTGGGGGGGGATGAGATGGGGGCCCAGTCATTATCTGAAAGGCTCCACTGCCACCAGGGGAATGAAGTAAAGCTGATACAAACAACTGGAAGTGCTGCCAAAGTGTAGGGCTCCGAGTCCTTCAGAGCCTGTGGATGCTGTAATCCTTCATTGTCTGCTGAAATTGGTTCTCGATTTCCCTGTATTTGCTGTCAGACCGGCTGACTTCTGCTTGCTGGAAAAAAGTTAATGCAACACAGACCAACGTGTTGCAGTGCCTTTAGTTACACCTTCCCAGTCCGTCGCAAATGACCTAGCCACCACTCACTGTGGTTGCAATCTGCTGGACTGGGATTTTTAAGAGCCCTCCCTGTTTGTTATTCATGGTCCTTCCCTCATTCACACTCCTGTTACATTGTGCTCTATGCTCCTACTGATAGCTTGTCTGTAATACAAAGGAGCTATTGCTCTGTGGAGCGCATTTCCTCTTCCCAGAGAACAGCCGTAGTCCTAAGCAAGCTAAAGCAAAGCTGTGCAAAGACATTGGACCTTCAAAATAAGTATCTAGCCAGAAAAGAGAAGATGAAATCGTTGTTATATATCAAGTGCACACTTACCTTTCTTGTGCACTAACTCATCTTCATAGACAAACCCTGATGTTTCTGTAGGAAGTCACCAAAGAAGCTTTGTTTATAATCATGCTACCTGATGTTTCAAAAACACAGAAGACCTAAATCTCATTATAGCAATACTAAATGAGCTGACAGTCCCCCTAACATGCATAATTTCATTGAAATTCTAGAGCGTGACTGAGTTCTAAAGCAGAAACAGTCCTGTGAATAGGGAGCACTGAAGCTCAACCTATAGATCATCAGCTGTCATCTAGGTCAAAACAAAAGCACAATGGATAAACCAGCATTTCTGTGCACTGGCCATTTACGTACACAACGCCATAGTGTGAATGGACAGTCTTCTGTCCCCTGCAAAGCTCTTCTGCACAGCTGTCCTTGTCCCTCTTTTAGCTCTACATTTTGGAGTGACTTGTTTGCAAGCTGAAAACAAACAAAAAAAAAACAATTCCCAGACTCAGACTTATATTTTAGAATTGTTTGATGCAAGCCATTATAGATTATATCTTTTCCCAAAGCAGTGAGAGAATGTGAACAGGTATATACCTCATATTCTATTTCAGGTATTGCTGAATGGCCCCAGTCTAAACAAAACATTATATATGTGAACATCATCCAGCATGTTTAAAACAAGTTTGACTAAGATTAAAACACTCAAGGGATTTTCATTATACAGTCTCCTGGTCATGTTTTAGGAATTGCCTCAGAAAGGAACTGCTTTAGGAACTGCTCTGCAGCAAGATGCATCACACAATCACAGAATAATAGGAATTGGAACACACCTCTGAGGATCATCTGGTCCATACCCCCTGCTAAATCAGATTTGCTTAGAGCAGGTTGCACAGGAATGCATCCAGGTGGTTTTTGAAAGTCTTCAGAGAAGAATCCCCCACCTCTCTGGGCAGCCTGTTCCAGTGCTCTGTCACCCTCACAGTAGTTTTTCCTTATGTTTAGGTGAAACACCCCGTGTTCTGGTTTGTGCTGGCTGCCCCTTGTCCTATCACCGGACACCACTGAAAAGAGACTGGCCTCATCCTCTTGCCACCTGCCTTTTAGATATTTATAAACCTTGATAAGATCCCCTCTCAGTCTTCACCAAGCTCAACAGCCCCAGGTGTCTCAGTCTTTCCTTGTAAGAGATGCTTCGGTCCTCTCATCATATTTGTAGGCCTCCACCGAACTCTCTCCAGTAGTTCCTTGCCTCTCTTGAACTGGGTAGCGCATAACTGGACACAGTACTCCAGTTGTAGCCTCAGTAGCTCAGAGTAGAGGGGGAGGAAAACCTCTCTCCACATGTTGGTTACACTCTTCATACTTTTAGCAAAGTGTTATCCTTTCTTCCTTGATTGTCTACATGCTTAAAAACACACCTAATAATACTGTAATTAAGGCCTGTCTAAACAAAGTACAAACAGTTCTTCAAGCACTTTGCATTACCTCCTCATACCACCACCAGCCTTTCTGTCAGTAAGCTATCAATAAATAAACAAATATGCAGTGGCACAGACAGTTCACCCAATACCCACTGAGACTCTAAGAAATTATTAAAACTGCCCTTTTCCTGAATTGTGTGGCAGGACCATGCAATTCAATATGGAGAGGAATCAGAAAAGGGAAAGCTCACCAAAACCATGTCAGATTATAAACATCCACCCTTTGCTCCAACTAGAACATTCACTTTCTTCACTTTTCCTCTAATTTCCCCTGACCGCTACAGGACTCTATCTACCCCTGTTTCAACAACACTTTTTATTTCCCCTAATTGACATATCCAGTCCCACTCTTCCTCCTTCCTCAGATTACTTCCACAAATCACAATGTCCACCTTATTCCCTGAGCTCCCCAGCTCACTAGCAGGCTGTGTGGCAAAACAAAAGCATGTTTTTGCCAGGCTATATGGTGACACACGCCTGAGTTGGACCTGCTGTTTCACCATTATCACCATTGCCACAACAGAAAAATGTAAAACACGATCCTAGAAGCCCCATTATGATAGAGTTTTCCTATCTCCATTAGATTTGTTTGAACACCCCCAGCCAAATAACTTCTCATCAGCAGAAAGTGGGAAATAGCCCTGGCAGTCTTCAGGCTGATGGGATTTCCTCTCAGTTCTGTCCCCTTACAGTATGTCTGCCTGACAGCCTGACAATGCTGTCAAGCCCGCCACCCAGTCTATCTGTATGAAGCCTACATCAGCAGATAAATGAGTCATCCTGAAGCAGGAGAGGAATCAATAAACAGACATTGTTTTCCATGGACAAGGAAAATAATGAGCAGGTCATCCTCCACCTTCCCTTGTTCTGTTTCTTATTGCCACTTGTTGCATCTCTAGGACTTCTGCAAATTTTTATCACAGTCTGAGCATTTAGATTTCTCTGGAGTATTTTTTGAAAAAGAAGAAAAATGCAGCATGAATGAGAAAGGAGGGATTTTCCATTTGAAAATACTGCCCAGTAGAGCAAATGTAATTGGGCAACAGAGTGGGATTAATCTTTCTAGTGCTGCTCCTGCACCCAGCCCCTACTCTGCTCCCTGCCACTTCTGCTTCAGGCATTTTACTGTCAATTAAAAGGGATCTGTGCAGACATTTCAGGATGTATCAGCTGACTGAGGAGATTATCATTATCATCACCTGTTCTTCCTTCACCTAGGTTGTCTCCAAAGCCACCAAGACTTAGAGCATTGCTGACCTGGCTTTCAACCAGCACTAGATCCTCTTGTGGTGTTGAAAGAGACCCTCACCTCTCTGACCCCATGGTGATAGCACAGGACAAAAGTGAAAGTTTTTGGAAGGTTCATGAACATCATTTTGACTGTGACTCCAAGAAATCAAAGCGTGGTCATACCCAGCAAACATTTTGTTCTATTCATGGTAGTGTGATTTCTATCACAAAAACAGGCCTCACTGAACTATGAGCCCTTCTCAAGGGATCTAGACTCTGCATTCATTATTCATAATACATCTTTTCTGCTTTCCACCAATGTGACACTGTGATTCATGTTGAGCTTCCCATCCCAGGTGCTCTCACTGTTTTGTTGTTTGCCAGAGAAGCTCAGGGTAATTCCGGCTGCTCCCTACAACCTGGCAGCTTGCGCTGCCCATACCAGGCAGTACCTCAGTGAAGGACAATGTCTCAGAGGCTGGAGAAGCTCTGAGCCCGCTGTGTGCAGATGCCCTTAAAGTCTGGTAGCCTCAGTAGTGAACACCAGATTCACTAGATCCAATGCAGTGACGTGCTTGAATTGTGTTGAGTAACTCAGATTCGGCTTTATCACTAGGGAAGACAGAAGGATAAAGATTCTGCACATTCACTTACAGAGGCACAATAATGGAGTGGAGCTATAAAACCCAGAAGGAGCTACTGAGATGATGCCCGGCCACAATCTGAGTGCTAATTCCCTGGCCTGCTTACAGATCACTCTCACTGTATCTTAGACAAACTTCTCTCTTTTTCCAGCTGTTAAGGAAGGTCGCTATAGAAGCCATGCTCTTTTTCCAGCCCCAGATAAGGGAACCCACCTACCTCTTGGTCCCTCAGAGTGGTTTGGAAAATACAGTACGGCAATGCACATCACCTCTTCTAGGCATAGAACTTCTAAACATTTTGACCAAAGCATCTTTCCACAGCCTACAGCCTCCTTCAAATATGATATGCCGTGAGCAACTGTCACTGCACACAAGTTCTTCTGATGCTCTGCACAGAGTGTATACATACCATAGAAATTCAAATACAGTTCACAATTAGCTTAAGCTGTGGTGCTCCTGCACTTTCTTCTCCCTCTTCCTCTCCCCAGGGCAATGGCCACAGCAGTTTGAGGGGGTATGCTCTTTTTGGGATGTTCCTGGATGTATGACATATTTACGCCAAGGAAAAGCAGAGCCACCAGCATATCATGCTCGCTGTGCACCATGGTAAACTGGATGCACATAGAAAGTCAAGTTCCAGTGCATGCAGCAACCACCTATGTTGTGTATGCAGAGGAGGGACAACATATCCATGATGAATTAGTCACTATCATTCCCTTCAACACACTCGAATCCTTATTTAAGCATTTGATATACCAATTGTAAATATTTTTTTTTTGAGTCTGAAACCACAGCTTCACATCTACAGAAGTTATAGGGGCAGCACCTTGTTCTGGATGCTACAAAGGAGGGGGATATTTGTTAGCAACAGGGTTCAGGCCACAGTGATGTTGCACGCTTCACGGTGTTAGATTTAGCACCTGTATGACTCATGGGGAAAAGCCAGTAATATGAACCAGTAAGGTCATGAACTCACCGCTGAGCTACAGTAGGAGCTCTCTGCTGTCTTTGTCAGTCCCTGCACCACTGCAGATCAGAGGGTCTCTCTCCTGTCCATCTCTTGTTCCTGTGTGCCCTACCAAGGATCCCTGTTGGCTACAGTGAAGTCTGAACACCTGTGCATGTCACCTCCCCTCACCAACCTTTCACAGTGCTCCTCCACCTGAGGAGCTGTGATTCCAGGCTCCAGAGTTATTTCCAAGTGAGTGTATAGATGGAGATGGCTCCCAAGGGCTTTGAGGGGAAAAGCACGTAGTTTTCAGGGATTTGTTTTTCAGCAGAAGTATGCAGAAAGTGACCTCTTCTCACATACACAGAACTTTCAAATTAAAATGAGTTCTCAACTCTTTTTTTTTTCCATTTTTTTACTGCCACCTGTAAAGGCAACCTGTTTTCAGAGCTGGATTTCCTGGGACCATTGAGGAAAATGAGCACAAATGACAGAAGTGTGAGAGGTGATCAAGAAACTATCAGGAGACTATCTACATTACTTTTACTAAATAAAGCTAGCAGGTGGTAAATTCAGAGCAAGGAAAAGGAGAGTCTCCATCCAGCAACATTCAGTTCAGCTGTAGAACACATCACAAGATATGTTAAAAGTTTATACAGATTGAAAAAGTGATTAATTACTGAAAGAAGAATGCATCCAGTGCTATTACATATAGAGATACCAACTCTGATGCAGGACAGCACAAACCAAAAACTGCTGGAGGCAGAGACAACATATTGGGAAAGTGCCACCACATGCCTGCCTTAAGTTTTGGTCACCTCTGTCACTCAGTGATGAGGATGGACTGTGAAGTTGGATGTACCTCTTGTCCTAGTATGTGTCAGCCTTTCCTACACTTCAGAGGAAGGTGACATTGGGAAAGGAGTGACTGGAATAGCGTGAGAGAGATGCTCACCTGCTTCCCGTGGGTGCTTCAACCAAATAGTTGTGCCAATCCTGCAACTTTACATCCTGTCCATGGAAAGGGCATTAGTGACCAACAGATAGTGCAGAAAGATGACCATGGGCAATAACAAAGGTTTCTGTCAATCCCAAAAGCACTTGCAGTAAGTCTACAGCCCATTGGTGTGCTCTGCAGCACTCCCTGACTTTTACATCCTCCTCCAGCTCTTGCTGCTGTTGGTCAAATCTGCATTAATCTACACTTAGTGCTCAGTAGCAGCGATTCAACTGTGACTTTTTGCGGGGAGCGTGAACTGACCTGTTTGTGGTGCAGATGCTCACGAAGAACAGGACCCAGCAGATCCTACGGGCTGCTAACCCTTACGCTGGACTCGTGCGATACCTCCCAGTTGTCCCTCAGCACCGCACCTCACCACGACCACCCTCAGCTCTCCCACCGTCCTCTCACCGCACCCCAGTCCCGCACGCTCCTTCACGGCCCGCCCCCGCAGCAGCCTGCAGCTCCCCTCGCCCGACCAACCCTCCTCCGCAGCCATGCTGGCCCTCCCCGGGTTGCCCGACCGGGGGAGGGGGCACGACTGCCGGCAGGTCCCCAGAGCTGGACTGGCACCGCCACCTAGGGACCCGGCAGCAGAAAGCTGCGGCACTCCCGCGCACCCCGCCCGCCGAGGCACCGGCAACTCCGACTCGCCGCCCACATATGGAGGCTCCTCAGGAGCACGGCTTGACAGAAAACACGAAGGCACGCAGAATGAGCAGCACCGATTTTGGCATCGTGAGTCTTACGGCAGTGAGAAAAGGGGAGGTCTTGAAGCATGCCACGAAAACCTCCTCCACCTGGCACATGACCATGAAAGGTTGTGTAACCTTCTTTTTGAGGTGCTCCTTATTTGTTTTGGTTTCGTTTTTCCTCTTTAATTCTGTTCCATTTCCATTCTCACTGTCTATCACAATGACTGTACACGTTTGAAGACCTATCTGACAGCTGAAGAACAGATCATCATCTGGTTTTACCTCACTTCAAGGAGCACTTTTTTTCTTGAATTGATCATGCCTTAGAGATAAAGACATTTGGCATATGGTCCTGTGCCCCATCCCATACTGCAGTCATACTCAGAGGGCTTTCAAATCCACCCACAGATCACTCCCCCTCTACTTAGGCTTGGGCTGTATCCTTCCTCACAACAACACCTGCATGTGTTCTTGCACCTGCTCAGTGGACAACCTCCCCTTCCTGCTGCTGTAGCACTGACTGCTTACAATCCACAACAAACTTATCACCCTCTTCTCCCCCCACTTGCAAGACCTCACCCAGGACATGCTGCATTGCAGCACCAGTTGCATTACACCTGCATTAGAAATCCCATCAGACAGATATTTCACCTTTGAAGTAGAACTCTTACTGCCAAGAGCCTGCTTGAAACTGGACAGTGCCTTACTGAGCAGCCTGAAATGCCTTCTCCACCTGCATAGATGGTACAGTGGCAACTCAGTGGTTTGGAGACTAGAAAAAGAAGAATCAGAAAAATGTTTTGGCTTAGAGGGCCTGCAGAGCAGCATTTTGTTTGCTAGTCAGGGGTAATTGTTTATGACTTGGATTTTCCCAGTGAACCCCAGCCCTATAGCCTACCTCCTGCCAGAAGCTGTTTGCTGGACACTGCTCCCTCCCATCACAGCATGCAGGGACAAGGTCTGATAGGGTGATGTATCCCTAGCCTCCCATCCATCTCTGGGATCTGTGGTGCTTGTCACCTTCTCAACCCTTCCACATAAGTTTTCCATACTGACAATGGGCAAGCACCAGCATGTGACAGGCATGAGGAAAGATATAGAGGTAGAAGGAAAAGAGCAAAGATATAGAGGTAGAAGGAAAAAGCAAGTAAGCGCCTGGTAGCTATGGAAATCAGAAAGCTGTTATCACCCCTTCCAGCCTCTCCAGGTGACCTCCTGACAATGCAGATATTGCAGCCTTCCCATCACCAGCCTAGGCAGGTCATGTGTGAACACTTCCAGTCCTACCTGTGGGATTGTAAAGATTCCCACCAGCTGTGACCTCGGTGGCAGTTGTTTGTAAAACAGTAGAAATATGTTTTGACTATGGGTGTTGTGGCACCCCAGCCAATCACCCCAGGGGTGGCTGGCTTCTTGTCCAATTGCCTAGAAGTTAAAAGGGTATAAAAAGAGCTGTAAATTCATAAATAAAGGCTTCTTGGCATCTTGGTGAAGAAAATCGTCTCTGCCTCGCTCTTTCTCCTCCTCCAGCAACTGGCATATAAGCAACACCAAACAAATGAGCATCAAGAGTGATCAAAAGTGCATAATAGTCTCAAAAAAAAAAAAAATACAGGAAAGGGGAAAAAAAGAGAGAAGGGAGAGCAGCTTCTGGCAAGTTGCTTAACAATAGTCTTCAGACGGAAACCCAAACCCAGGAGGAATCATAGAATGTTTAGGGCTGGAAAGGGCCTCCAAAAGTCATCTAGCCCAGCCCCCCTGCAGTGAGCAGGGATATCCTCAACTAGACCAGGCTGCACAGAGCCTTGTCCAACCTCACCTTGAATATCTCCAGGAATGGGGCCTCAACCACCTCCCTGGGGAGTCTATTCCACTGTTCTACCACCCTCAAGGTCAAGTACTTCTTCCTGATATCCAGTCTAAATCTACGCTTCTCTAATTTAAACCCATTACCCCTCATCCTTTCACTAGCAGCCCTTGTAAACAGCCCCTCTCCAGCCTTCTTGTAAGGCCCCCTTCAGGTATTAGAAGGTGGCTATAAGATCACCCAGAAGCCTTCTCTTCTCTAGGCTGAACAACCCCAGCTCCTTCAGCCTGTCCTCGTAGGAGAGGTGTTTCAGCCCCCTGATCATCTTTGTGGCCTCCTCTGGACCCTCTCCATCAGGTCTGTGTCTTTCCTGTGTTGAGGGCTCCAGAACTGGATGCAATACTCAAGGTGAGGTCTTACCTGAGCATTTAGAGAGGCAGAATCACCTCTCTCAATCTGCTAGCCACACTTCTCTTGATGCAGCCCAGGATGCAATTGGTCTTCTTGGATGCAATTGCACACTGTTGGCTCATGTCCAGCTTCTCATCCACCAACAACCTCAAGCCCTTTTCTGCAGAGCTGCTTTCCAGCAACTCATCTCCCAGCCTGTATTGATAGTGAGGGTTGTTCCGATCCAGCTGCAGGACTCTGCATTTAGTCTTTTTGAACCTCATGAAGTTCACCTGGGCCCACCTCTCCAGTCTATCCAGGTGCCTCTGGATGACATCTCATCCCTCCAGCCTTTCGACAGCACCACTCAGCTTGGTGTCATCTGCCAACTTGCTGATGGTGCTCTCAAATCCCATTGTTAATATCATTAATGAAGATACTAAATAGTATAGGTCCCAGTACAGACCCCTGAGGGACACCACTTGTCGCTGTTCTCCATCTGGACATCAATCCATTGACCACCACCCTCTGGATGCAACCATCCAGCCAATTCCTTATCCACTGTACAGTCCACCCATCAAATCCGTATCTCTCCATATATCTGCTCTTCTTCTGAGCAGAAAAATGAAAGTCAGATGGTTTTTAGGGCATAGTAGATCATAGCTTGAGGTGGATGCTACAGGGTATAGGTAAAAAATCATAAACTTACAAGAACTTTCAAAAGTAAAACAAGCTAGAAGATGAAAGTGGCTATCTGCAAAATACAGTCAGAAAGAGTCTGCAAGAAGCAAGAGTGAAAAGCGTTAAAGAAAGCAGAAGCCAATATGACTTCTAAGATCCTTGGACTTACTAAAGGGAAAATTGTATTGAAAAAAAAATTAAGGAGACTAAAGCTGAAGATACATCTCAAGAAAAATTATTCAGAAAACACACACTGAAAGAAAGTTTATCCTTGGGAATGAATAAAGACACAGCTTCCTTCAGTGGTGGGGATATCATGTGTAGACACTTCCCAATTATTTATGGGTTGAGCACTGGCATACCAATTAATGGGTCCTCTGACATTGCAGTATAGTAGCCAAAAGGAAAATCTAAGCTTATTAAGAACAGATGGGCAAGAACCAAGTCAGCCTTTCTTATTGCTCCTAATTGTAAACTAGATGTAAAAGTAATATTGGAAAGACATTTTGAGTTGTTCTGGGGGATAGTGACTAGGACTCAATGAACCATGACAACAGTTTAAGCAAAAGAAACAGGACTGCAAGAGGAGAAAATAGAAAAAGTTGTTCCCTGAGCCATCAAAGTCTGATTCCTACAGATGTGTCTACTGCAGCCCCTGAGAACCCCTGCCCTCCCCCATTTCAGCCCCCCATCATTAACACAACTATACAGTGATTCAGAATTGTTATTCCCTTGATCCAGAAACAGTCTTGTTAAATAATGCAGTTATTGAACACATCATGCCAAGAACAATATCTGTGTTTCCTTCACCTGGCACTCATACAGTGGTTGTGCCAGGTTATAGGGCTCAAGTTGATTTTTAGGAGTTAAAAGTTCTGGAAAATAACATGCCATTCAGCATGTTAAATCAAGCATTAAGTTTCTATAGTTTAAGCATCCTGTAATAAATTCTGTCAAAGAGGACTCTTAAAAATGCGAAAAGTCAAACTTGCACCAGTAAATTAAAAGAAAGCCTGAAAACTTTCTGAGGTGTTATCTAATAGAAAACCTAGAACAGGTGTATGAATATGTAACCAACAGCATTAAAATAAGGGCACTGAAGTCCTGAGAGCACTACAAGAAAATCAATTAGAAGTGCATTACATTGAAAAGATCACTGGAGCTAACACCTTTGCATGAGTCCTCTCCCTCTGGTCTCCTGCAGCTGTCACACTCCCAGAAGCTCTCCCCATGGCCACACAGATGAAGCATTCCTACAGCACCCTCCTAACAGAGGACATATTCTAAAAGTGGAGAAATAATGAGCCAAAATACCAACTGATCATTTAACCTCATGTTGAGGGCAGCCTCACTCCTTACCCTTGGGCAGAAGCAGCTTGATGAACTGTGGAGCTCTAGGACAAGTCAACCCTGACACCTGCCCAGCTGTCCTGGTTTGGACAGATATTACCTTAAATTTAGCAACACCAGAAGGCGTACAAGGAGACAAGAATTTTATTAAAGCTGACACTGGCAGGGAAGGCAGCAAATACCACAGAAATCAGTTCGGCTACTCACTGTGTTTCTCAGGTCACATCTTTTCCACCACGACCTTAGAGACTCTTAAGCTGTGAGTTCCATGTGTCTGAGTCAAAAGCCATTTAAACCTTTCTCAACAGGATAGGTAGCTCTTCAAACACTTTTTTTTTTTTTCAGGGAAAAAAGAAAACCCATAAAATTCATTAAAAGCCAACAGAGCATACTTGGTTATTACTTTTTGCCTGCCAATATGTGCACATGTTGTTGCTTGTGGTGTATTTCTCCTCTAAAAAGACTCTGAGGAATGCCTTCTGCTCAGGAGGTAGCAAGAGGTTCAGGTGTGAAAGAAGTTCCAGCAAATTTGTAATACCTTCTTCAAGATTCCCATGAAGAAATATTCACGGATTAATTTTCTTTTAATTTTTAGTAGTGGTTCCTGCTTTCAGTGCCTCACTGACCAAAGTATTCCCAAATCTTCTATCATTCGAAGCCCTGCTTGGGCTAGAGGCTCAATATCATCTTATGCCAATCAAAATCTATCCTGTAGCACCCACCCACACACTTCATCAGTGTTCGCACAGAAAGAACCAGGAACTTTCTGAGAAATGTATTTTAGGTTTTGCGGGATTTTGGCTTAATCAGTTTTCAAGTGCATCTGATCCTCTCCAACCCAGTGCAGTCACTAGAACTGGCATAGGGAGAAGAGCAGTAACACCCACATGGAGGTGGGACGCTCCTTTCAGCAGTGACACAAACTGAGAGTTGCAGAGATGACCCTGAAATAGTCTGGGCTTCTTAAGGAGCACTTCTGCTTCAGATCTGGTATTTCAACACCTATAAGGCCCACAGAGCTACACCTCAGCAGTCTCACACCACAGTGCACCATTATACCTGCACACACTGGACCCCTGCCTGATCTACTCAATAAAATAGCTGGCCCCTAATTGCTGAAAGTTGTATGAACTCTCCCTTCAGCCAGAAATAGTTTTGACTGATTAAAAATATTTTCTTCCAAACTCTGCATATTTTCACCTCTCCTCTCCAACTGGTTCCTCTTTTTCAGACCAACAAATATCCCTCAGTAGGCTCTCTCTTGCCTTTTCCTGCCCCTGAAGAGGTTGCCCATCACACTCCAAATCCCACCTTACTAGAAACATCTTTGTCCCACACTATGGGCAGTTTCTTCTATCATGACAGAGAATGGGAGAAGATGGTTCGTACAAAGGCATGATTCTGCAGCGCATTCTCTCCAATAGCAAAACTTTCCAAAACATCTCTCAGCCTCCATCTTGTTCCCTGTACGTGCAACATCCAATGAGATAATGAAGCCAGAGTGCAAATTTATACAATGGTGCAAGGAGCAAAGCAAAGTGACAGCTGGAAATGATCGTTATTCTGTCTCTTCCCACCCTCAGAAGGCTGCAGCTCAAGGGCAGCAAAGGGAGGGTAAAGATTGCCTATGCACAGCATCCGCTGGGTGCCACAAACAGGCAGCGTGTCTGTAAACAAAAAAAGATCTCTGTGATCCCTCCTAAAGATAAAATTACCATCTTAAAATAGAACTTTCTGTTATCATTTGTACAAATAATGCTCAGATTCATATTTATGTAAAGCACAGGATGCAGATCTATAACAACTGACAAATCCTAGGCAAACAGATCCCCAAAATCCACTTGCCATTTTCCATTGCAGTGGTATTGATAACACAGGAAACCAATTAACTGTTGTACACTACATTCACTACTGAGAAAGGCAAGGAAAACAGGTGGCAGATAACTTGCTACCATTTAGGAGTTTTTGGTTGGTTGTTGGGGGTTTTTTTTTGGCATTTTTTTAAATTATTACAAATTATCATATCTCCAGGAAAAAATAAAAGTCAGTTTAAGTGACTTTCACTTTTACTTCCTGACTACAGGGAAAGTTCTCCGCTCAGCTGCAGCTGAAAAAGTTAGGTCACTATTTTGCAAAAAGCTTAGACTCCTGCAAAAGAGGTGGGATGTGGAAGTACACTAAATAAGGCAGATGAGCTGCCTTTCTGACTTTCTAAGGGCATTGGATGTGCTTGCAAATAGCAGGCTTTAGGAAAGCTGACAAGATCCTACACACATCCCTACTCTTGGTTTTCTTCCACTTATTGCAAGCACAAACAAACCTCAACATCACTCCTCTGCAGAATTACAACAGCTTGTACAGTAAGACTGTTTTAAAATAAACCATTATTTTTGGCTTCCATGCTATCAGTCATCCAGAATGTTATCCCACCATATACCAAGTTTCAAGTGCTATGTCTGTCATCCAAGCTTTCCCTCATCAATCCCAGTTAGAGCATACAACTCTGGGGCGCTACTCTATCTCCTGGAGATGTGTCAGGCAGTAGCAGGGCAATTCAAAACAGCCCCCATCAACTTCAGTGTGCAGCATGGTAAGAGGGGTGGCTGTGACAGTGGCCACCCTTCAAAAAGCTCCTTTACCTCACCACTCACTACTGCAAGCACTGGCTCTGGAAACCCAGGGTGATGTTGCCATGTGCCATTATTCATGTCATCATGGACTTCCTCCCTATTAGTGTCATGGCTTGATGGGGCTCCAACTTCAGCAGCTGCAATAGCCTTGCTTCTCTTGACTCCAATCCAGTGGGGACAGAGCAAGGACAGAGTGTCATGGGGACAGGCAGATTCAAAATGGAAGAACAAGGTGAGAAGAGAAGCCAGCAGTAAGACCAGGAAACAAAGCAAAGTTAATTGACAGCATTAATTACAAAACCTCCAGGATGCGGGAGTTTCCTGCAATTTACTGGAAAGGTAGACCATGATTTCTCTCTTGTGCACCTTGATTTAGATATTTTTACTTTTTCACCCTCCTAGTGGTCTTCCTCACCCAGTCTCCTTCTGGCATATCAGCATAATAACAGGCAGGAATCATCCCTAAGTGATGGTATCAGTGGATCAAGTTAATTGTATACTCAGCAGTGCCACTTTCAGCAGCAGTAGGTGTTATTGTATCAGGGTAGTGTGCATTAAGGCTGGGTTGGCTACTAGACAAATGACAGATGGTCTCTATTAACCCATATACCATTCAAGAGGAGAAGAGGAAGGGAATAAGGGTGAGAGACTTATGGATTGGAAAACAAAAACAGTTTTAATGAAACAATAAGAGGAAATAAATACAAAAACAATATCAAACCCTACCCTGCCCTAACATACCGCACCCCCACAGCAATTACATCACCATCACTACTAAGCAGGCACTGGTGAAGTCCCAGACTAGACTCAGCAGAAGATGGGAAACAGATCCAGAACTGGATTCTGGAGCTAGATTCAGGAACCATTGGAGACTGACCCTCACCTCAACATGAGATGAAACTTTACTGTGAGAGTGATAGAGCACTGGAACAGGCTGCCCCGAGAGGTTGTGAAGTCTGCTTCCCAAGACTTTCAAACCCCACCTGAATCTGTTCCTGTGTGGCCTGCCCTGGATGATCCTGCTCTGGCAGGGGGGTTTGGACTTGATCTCCAGAGGTCCCTTCCAATCTCTACCATTCTATGGCTCTACAATCTCTCAGTTCTATGCTGAATATGACATATATGGAATGGAGTATCTTGTTGGTCAGTTTAGGGTTACCTGTCCTGTCTGCTCCTCTTCACAGGTGGGGCCTTTAACTATATGGCAACCCACTGTGGTACAAAGAATTAATCTGTGCTCTTGGTTTCTATAAAGACAAGTAAAAACAACATCATTTATGCATAGCAATCCTTGGTAGTAACCATAAGCATCAAGCATTACCACTATGAGAAGCAGACAATGTCTGCAAAAATATGCCTTTAAGTTCAGAAAGTGCAGTCATTTAGAATAGACTTAGCCAAAAAGTAAAATCACTGAACAGAATTAGATCTGTTCTAACTCAGACCATGACAGTACAGATAGCAGGTACATACTCATCCCAGAGATAAGGTGGACATTAAAGTTTAGCACTTTCTGCTCACAAACAATAGCAACTAGCAAAAAATTTTGCCCCAGATCCTTCAGGGGATTGATATTTGTTCACTGCATTACAAAATGTTCTAAAGCCACTATTAAAATGGAAAAAAAACATTTTAATAAAGCTGTACTAAAGTGTGATTTATTCAAAGAAGATTCTGCCATTCATTACAGGATCATACATGAGAACTCGCTGCTGTACTCCAAGATATAGGCAGGATAAATCTGGTGCTTCTCAAAGATGACAAATACAGAAGGATCCTCTGGGTCATCCACACAGCTGTCATAAAGACTGTTTGAATTGCTGGCCCTGGATGGAGGGCGAAGGTATTCGGGTTTTCCCTGAACAAAGTCTCCAACAAGAACCTGAGCTACAAACACACTATGGCGACCTCTTCGAGGGGAACAATAGTCATGAGAATAGCTGGCATCTCTGGCAAAGTAGCTTCCTAAGGAC
The DNA here is from genome assembly GCA_024611195.1 of Ceyx melanurus. Taxonomy (NCBI): domain Eukaryota; kingdom Metazoa; phylum Chordata; class Aves; order Coraciiformes; family Alcedinidae; genus Ceyx; species Ceyx melanurus. Next base: position 27,954 of record JANHGL010008746.1, read on the forward strand.
AAGAAAAAGCCACAGGTAAGACAATGCACCAACTAAGGAACAAACATCCATTATTGGTGCTTTAACAGACAGCTATTCAACAACGACAGGTAGCTCTATAAGCATCCTTACCAGAAGTGTCCACATCAGCTTGTTTTAAAGCAATGACTGACTCTAGTCACATTTCACCAGCAACCTCCCAGTCCTACCTGTCCAAGAGCTTTGCTGAACAGCAGGCACATGAGGCAAAGAGGGTGCTTTTAGCTCCCCTGAAATGGGACTGCTGCAGATGCTGCTTGCAGCAATGCAGATGCCTGCAGGTGACAGTGCCCTAATGGCAGGATTGGGGGAACTGAGGGATAATTGGTCACCTTGCACCCACGCATCAGCCTGGCTGAGGTCTGCAGCCCATGTTGCTGTAGCCCTAGAATCCACAATTGTGCACTTGTACCTTTTCCATACACTGTTCCATGAGCCCCACTGATCCTCCAGTCGATGTTCTGCTCACAGATAGCAGGTATATGGGATGGATCTGTCCCATGGAACAGGAGCCGCTCATCCACCCGTTTCAATTCATTTCGCTTCTTCATCTGGTCCTTTTGCCTAGGAACCAAAAAAAAAAGATAAATTAATTCATTAATGACATGTTTCTCTGGTTCAAGCAAGGACAATTTCCCAACTCAACTCCTCCTACTTTTGGGTCACAGAGGAACAGCAATACAAACCACTGTCAGTGGGGTTACAGTCTGCTTTGCACTTCTGTTGGCACCCTGCTGAACAGCTGGCTCTTTCTAGCAAAACAAAAAGTTCTCAGCATTGCTATGGGCTGTGTCACCCACAGCTTCCTACCACATGAGAGAGTAAAGAGACAAACATCTCTTGACTGGGAATTGGTCAGTACCCAGGTTATATAAATCCCGAATGTAAAAATATGATTATACAACTGAGCTGTACGGAGCCACAGTGAAGACTGATCTCTACCCCTGTCTTCATCACATAAAAAGTCTCTTTTGTTTTTGGTTTTAAACTCCTAAGTTGAAGAGACTAAACCAAAAAGAATAAATTTGAGTACCACAGCTTAGTTATGGTGAAGGAAAATAACTTTCTTTTTAAATAACACTAGCAAGAACCCCCCCCAACCTGTTAGGTTATGTGATAAAAAGGCTCACACACACACAGAAGATCACAGACTCAACCACAATAACCTGATTGCAGCGAGAGGAGCCCCAGCAGGCAGGCCTCCCAGGGTTGCCCCAGAAGAGCCTCAGCCCCAGGGACTGGGAGGACACCCAGCACATAAGGAATGGAAAGGGTCCAGACCAGATAACAGGTGTAAGAAGGATACTGCCTACAAGAGTATGAGACTTGTTGTGGGAAGGAGGGGAAGAACATTTGGGGATTACACAGGACTTATAGTGGGATGTTTAACAGAAGGAATATGTGAGAGAAGGGAGGGATCAAGATGATCTGAGGAGGAACAAACATGGAGAAATAGATGGATATTGGGGTAAAAGGGCTGTGTATACATGGGCAACCATCTGGTCAGCAGACTTGTCTGGACATGCCCTGCAATTGATCAGTGCAGTCTGCCCTTGTCTTCTTGTTAAACCCCATTTCTAACTCTTACTTGGGCAGTGGACATGCCAGTCTGCATGCATTTGTGTATGGGGGTCTGGGTGCAGCAACTGGAGTAGAACCTTAGGCCACAGAAGCCACATGATGTCCACAACTCCAGAAACAGTAGCAAGTGAGGGGTTGTGTGTCATTGTGTGACCACTATCCAATATAAGGCTGGACAGCCAGTAAAGAGGGTAGCTGGCCTGGGAGCCAGGTTTCAGAGCAGTTATAAGTCTGGGCCAGATGTTGGAGAGACCAGAAGGTCCAAGCCTGCTTACCAGAGTGATCAGGAGGTTCAAGCCAACTGCTGAAGACAAAATCAAAGTCTACAGAGATTAATTTGCATGTGTGTATGTTTATGCAGAACATATATGGAGACAACATAACCCAGAAGCTAGCACATGGATAGGCTGAGCATCTAAGATCAGCTCGTAGAGGGACCCATACATGTATGTATGTTCCAGTAAAAGGCTTTCATCCCCATCGGCCAGAAGGAGGGAACAGGATGAGGTCATTGGTGATGTTAATGATTGCATGAGTGCTGTGCCATCTGTGTTGGCTTTCTGGGGCTAGTTCTGTGTTTATTCATTTATTTTGTATATGGGGGTGTGTGTGCCTAGTAGCAACATGTGCTGAAACATGCTACTGGCCAGACCTGGGAACACAGATATGTGGCAGTCTCACCTCTGCTGGGCTGCTGGATTTCACAGCTTCTAACTGTGGAGATCAAATCAAGAAATACCAGTCTTCTGCTGCCATAAAGATAGTCAAATAAAATAGATACAAACCACTGAAAAGCTTGCCAAAGTGTTGGGTTCTGGATCCTCTGCACTTGGTGGATGTAGTAATTTTTCATCGTCTTCTCAAACATACTCTTAATTTTTTCATATTCATGGGAAGCACATTTGAGTGGTACCAGCTGAAAAGTTTTAAAACACCAAAAATAAACTACTACTGACACTAACAACTCCCAGTCCTTCCAAAGGACACATCAGCATCCTCACATCAGAGCAAAAGTCCTTCCATTAAAACCACAAGCTTCTACTCTTTTCCCAGGTAACCTTACTCTCCCCACCTTCACTCTCACTCGCCATGTGAAAGCACAGGCACTCAATGAAATTAATGCAAGTCCACAAGAGCTTCCTTTGGTGGACACACCTCCACACCTAGAGTATTTTTGCTTCAGAGTAACGTATAGATGAAATGCACAGCAGTATTCAGGCTGGAGAAGAGTGAATATTTTTGAATGAATATTTCACCTTACTTTGTCATCTTATACAAGATCTTATACTCAGAAAAATAAGTACAGGATACAGTTTGCACTACCCATTGGAGAGCTGAAAGACCTACCTCAAATCCAATATCAGGCAGTGCAGATTGATCCCATTGTGGAGGATAGATAGAGTAAGATTGACCCATGATTAGGCTGCAGAAAAGAAAATTGAGAAAGTCAGTCCATGATACTACTGAGCAAATACCCTTTCCACAGGATCCAGCCGCTTGCTACAGGGCAGCCTTTAGGTATCCCTGGATTTTTATTTTTGTTTTACTTTCCACATTACCATTATCCCTTTCTTCAGTTTAGATTCCCACACACATTCTAGAGGCACAAACAGATCTCTTTGTAGGTCAAGACACTAGCAGAAGAACTTAAAAAGATAAATAACATGTTCCTAACTGGGTAGTTTATACATCTACACAAGATAGCTTGTCACTTGTGCTGCTTGAATTTGTGGCAAACTAGAGCATGAACCCTCTCGTTCCCTGTGGCTACCCACCTCTAAAATGATGGTCAGACAGGTGTCCTGCCCCGACCCATCCCCAGGACCAAGCTTGTCAGGAGGCCTTCAGGCATTACTGCACCAGTCAGTGCTCAATTACTTCCAGCACTAACAACCTCCTTGCCCACATGTTTTAACCCAGGCAGTAGGAGCATTTGCAAATATTCAGGAGCTACAGTTTGTTTTCTATTTGATTCAACACACCCTCAATTGAACTAACCCTTAAATTGAACTTCTGGCTTTAAATGCACTCTGCTGCTGAGTTTCTGAAGCAAAGGTGGCTCATCTCAAAATAAAGCAGTAGCACAAAAAATTTTTACAGCAGACAAAAGCAGACAAAGTCCATCAAGCTGAACTTGCTTAAAAAAAACCCAAACAAACAAATACAGGACAGGGTAAAACCCAAATGAGTGTATCCGGTTAACTTAATTTAAAGGGATTTGCTTCCGTGTTTTATTTTATTCTCAGCTTTCAAGAGGATGGTATCTCTCAGCAACAGAGTCCTTGGGAATGGCAGTTCCTTGCCCCTTCTCTGTGCACAGTTTATGTAGCATTGTCGGGACATTAATCAATTAATAAAGATTCCTAGCACGGTTGCACCAGCTCCATGTGGCCTTGCTCTTGAAGAGAGAATAAATCTACTCCAGGGGTGTCCACTGCTGCCAGAGACTGCCACCAAACGTCCTTCCAGCACGCTTTACACATTTGTTGCACAAATTTACAAATTTGTAATTTTTTACAAAGTTGCACAATTTACAAATTCTGCCACTACAAAATATACCATTAAACCAGTGATCAAAAGGTATCTAAAAAGAACTTAAATCTAAAATTAAAATTCTAGAAAGGTAGGAGGAACTTCTTAGCAGAAAGTTGTTGTCATCTAGAGACATTATTAAATAATAGATGGATATTACCTTGTGTCTTGTCCACCTTGAGATCTTGGCATTCGCAAAACTTTTCTCTGAGTTTCATAGGTCAAATTTGTTTGGATCATTTCTTGAAAGATAATAATAATGACTCAGTCATTAGATAATTTAAAGGGACAGTCTTATGTGTTTAGCAAAAATAAAGAAGGTGATAATCCTGAATGCCACATTGTGGTGCTCACTCTACCACACCCACCCCACTTCATACTTTGAAACCATTCCCACTTGTGCTGCTTCTGCTTGGAAACCAGCAAAGTCAGACACCTCTCAGCATAGGTTTGAAGTTCACAGGCAACCAATCATTAACTGCACCTGCATGTGCATTCACACTCAAACGGTCTGGCAGAGAAAACCACGTCAGGCCTACAGCAGGGAACAGTTTTCAATACAATGGAGGCCATAAATTTGGCTTTCACGGTAGTGTGGGATTGTTATGTGGTGCTAAGAGGAAAGTCTGCCCTCTGTTCTTGGTCCTGTAACAATATCACTGAGTGCATGCTGTGTGACATGGATAATTATCCATTGTTTCCTCCTTTAAACACCATTGTCTTTATTCTTGCCAGGAAACAAAATTAAAGTTTGAAAAGCTAACAGGAATTAAGATGGGAAAATAAATTAGAAACAGAAACATATTTCTCATTTTCCAGTTTCTCTGTGTACAACCAGCACTAAATTTTGCCTTGCTGCGTGATGTCCTTTCCCCATAAGTAGCTTGCAAAATGGGCTCACTTCTTCACTATTTGACTTGTCAGTGTTGGGGTTTTAATTTATTTTTTTTTTCTCTTTAGCTGCCTAAATTCAAATGCATAAGCCAGATTCCCTGAAGGGCTTGTTCTCAGCACTTCTTCTGTGTATACAGTATTGTCAGAGATTTTTTTTTACTATAGATGCACAAGTCTAGAAGCTTGAGTGGAACATCTCAAAACTGTAGAGAATTGCCCAACTTCTTGGAGAAAATATACAGGAGGAAAAAGACTTGTTAAAAGAAACCCAGACATAAGGTGACAACTCTGCATCTCAGAGCCATCTACACTGTGTAATGAACTTAAAACAAAGAGATACTTCACCTTCAAAGCTTAGCTCATACTCCTGTGAACCAGCTCTGAAAAACACAGTGGCTTTCTGGTCAAACTGATATTCTGTCTCCAGATCTGCAGATGTTATTGTGGCACAGGAGTGGTCCGGATGCTATAGAAAGAACAAGAAAACTATAAGTATTAGAACCAAGTTTTTGGTTTAGGTGACACTTTGGAGAAATACCATTGTTTCCCCAGGCCCCTATCATGGGATGTCATTTTGTACTAAGTCTGTAAGGCATTTTTGTACTTCAGCAATGGAGGGGTACCCCACAGAGAACAGCTGCTTGTAGCAACAGCAACAAAGCAGCCTTCAGCCTGTGTGGTCAGCCTCCATGAAAAGACGTCTGTCATCTCTTGAAAATGCACCCACTTTCAAAGCCAGTCCTTTGAAAGCCTGCACAGAGTAGAAGTACTGCTTTGAGGAACAATTAATAAGACAAAGCCACCAGGGGATCAGAGTAGCACTGCAAGGGTGTGTGTGAAACACACCAGCTGCAGAAAATATGCCCTAAATAATTCTGCAAAGGTGGTCTAACAAGAGCTTTTGGCATCGACAGCAGATTAATCTCACCTTTTCCCCATACTCAATCCACCGCCCAAAATTATCCAGCCAATACCAGGCATAGTCCATTTCAACAACAGGCAGACTGTTCAGAAGACACCACAGGTGCAGAAGAGCCAATTGACGCCTGGCTGCTCGCTCAGCTCTAACATCAGAAGAAAAATTCAGATTAAAGAACAGGTCTTTTCCAAGATGTCAAACTACGTTATATCTGTTATATACCATGTCTGTTCAACAGCCTAATCACTTCTCAGAAAAGGAGACCCCTCTAGGTAGGAAGTGCAGGTTTAGCCCAGAACTGAGGAACTTGTGCTTGTACATTTATGGGACATGGTAAGTGTCACAGAAATGTCCCCAGCCATTCTGGCTTAGATTCAATTCACTGTTTTTCTCCAAAATATATCTTTGTAAAACACACGTTGTAAAAAATATATGACTTCACATAATAGCTCAGTAATTCACATAATACAGCTCAGTACATTAAAGCCAGTGGTGCTACCTGCCTAACAGGAGTAAGATTTGGCTTCTTGAAAGTATGTGATCAGCTGCAGAAGCCAGAGCACCTTCAGAAGGCACTGATAGCATCATCCTTCCTTTAGTGTTCAGGAAAGGAAAGAAAAGGTGCTGGTCACAGGTACTGTACCACGTCCAGGTTCCCAGGTGCTGGCAGCAGGGGACTGTAGGGGTGGCTTCTGAGAGACCAGTGGGGGCCACATGATGAATATAGCTGGCTCAACAGACCCACTACAGTACACAGCTAAGCCCATCAGCCAAGCTGGTGGCACCCAGCAGTGAGAATGTGAGGAAAAATGCAAGAGGAACAGCCCTTCAAGCAACTGCAACCACCCTCAGGTCAGTGAAGAAGGGAGGAGGTGCTCTAGACACTGAAGCAGAGATTCCCCTGCAGCTCAGAAAAGACTGTCGTGAATCAGATTGTCTCCCTGTAACCCTTGGAGGACCATGATGGAACAGATATCCACACTGCAGTCCATGAAGAAACCCATGTTGCAGCAAGTGGACATGCCCTGAAGGAAACTGCAGTCTATAGAGCAGAGACCATGCCAGAGAAAGATTATCCTGAAAGAGTGAAGCCCAGGGGAAAGGAGCCATGCTGAAGCATGGGAAAGTTCTGAGGATGACATGGTGGCAGAGGACAACTCTTATGGGCTGATGTGAACACCCATTTCCTATGTGCTGTGCATCATTTTGGCGGGGGGCGAGGGGGGTGTGTGTGTGCAGAAGGGAGATAGAAAAGCTGGGAATGAAGGAGTGAAGTTGAGCTTGGGAAGAAGTGGAATTGGCAGAGGGTGTTCTAAGTTTTGTCTCTTTTGCCCATGGGAGTAACTGTTAAGTGATTTCTCTGTCTTTATCTCAACCTGTGAAATTTTCCATCGTAGTTTCTCCCCTGTCCTGTTCTGGCTGGGGAATGAGAGAGCAGCTGATTGGGTACGTGGTAGCCAGCCACGGTCAAATTCCTTGGGCAGGGGGCAGGGGGGGTGTGGGGGTGTGGAAATCACTTACCAGCAAAGGCTCTGTTCTGTAATCTAACCTGGAATCATAGCACCTACAAAGAGAAGAACATGAAACAGCCACCAATAATTCAAAGGATTTTACTTGCTGCTGTGTTTTAACCTCCCTTGCATGTCCCAGTTTTGGCCCCAGACAACATTTTTCTACCAATCTCAAAACTTCTCTGCTCTGACAACATTACCGTGCCTGCCATGGTGACTGCAAAAGGGTCTGTGGCTGAGCTACTCTGAGCTGCTTGAGGAATTTGAATGCAATATTCAAACAGAAATTAGGAATCTTCATTTATTCATCTCTGACGCCCTTTATGCCTTGACAGGGACCATGGGTATTCAGAGCAGGCTAGTCTAAGGATATCATTACAAGAGGAGCTCTCTGACAGGGTTGGTTACAGTACAAAGGTCCATGAACAAAGGCTGGGCAGCCCCTGGACTGCCACAATAAATAGAAAGGAAAGACTCAAGCAAGTCTCCTTCGCAGCCTTAACTTGTTCCACTGCTGCCTTTGGACCATGGTTGCTCTTTATACACAGTTACACCAGCCAGGCCTGTTCCTAGAAAATGCTCCTGTTTCATTTTCTCCCAAATCCCACTGCAGGAGACTGATGAGATTCAACATTCACAGGAGTGGGTTTTTTTTATGTGGCTGTTGCTTCTCTACCCTCTGTGCAGCAGTGTGCTTCTGCTGCTGCTATGGCAGAAGAATTTGAAGTTTCTGGATACAGAGTACAGAATTTGAGGGGGCAGAGGGGAAATGGAGATAAAATCATGAGAGTGGGATGGGACGATAATCCCAGGCAGTTTTTCTCCTTTGCTCTGCCCCATCTCTTTTTCTTCTCTCCCCACTCCATAGATGGAGGCTAATCCCTGATGGCTTCCCTGCCAGGAACCAGGGCCTCCAGTCTGCCCTAACTCCACCAGCTTTCTAAAATGTCCGTCTGTGCCTTACTTTCACTTTCACTTGTCTTTGTTTCTGCTTTTTGCAGAGATCTCCGGGCACCAGCTAAACCCAACTAGAAACAGAGGTGAAACACTTTAAAAAGACAAATATTTCAGTGTCAAGAAGAACACAAGTTTCAAGCGTTCTTCACCTTTTGCTGAGTATTTGCTTTCTGGGCTTGTGTAATTGAGAGATAATCTGTAAACTTGCTTTTTATATCTCCAAGGAATAGCTTTATACAGAGGAAATCATACATAAAAAGCAACGCCATGACATTTTCTCTTGCATATTTCTCCCTCATGAGGAAGAAAAAATTAATGAAGATACAAACACAGGTTATGGTATGACACTGCAAGCAGTTATTGTCCCATCAGACCTTTAAGACAAGGCCACAAACCATGAAATACCCAGCAGCACCCCGAGAAAGCCAGAGCCCGGCATGCACCTCCTCCCCTGCTCCCCTACTCACAGTCCTAACACCGGGCTGCCCAGCCAGCATCTTCAGGAGCTAAGAGCATCAGACATGTGCTCTCAAGTCAGATAAGCCCTTTGAACCCTTGCTCCACGTAGGAAAGGTTCCATGGGTACAGCAAGACCTTCAGAAATAAAACTCAACTGACCTGTGAGAGCTCCTTGTGAACTGCACATTTGTATCTTGCTGTCTCTCTCGGAGCTGCTCTCTGAGGGACGTCACAGGCCCTTAGGAAGTAGAGCTGAGTAACATTTCCTTCTGGTTATTGCGCCACACGCATGCGTGATTGCCAGGCCTGAGCAGACCAGCCAGGCACAACTGAAGCTTCTGACAGATGTACTAGTAAAATCGACAAACTTGCAAACCTGAGTAGTTTATCCCTACTGCTTGTTACCTGTCATTGCACACCAGCACTCACCTTGAGCCAATTCCTCCCATCTTTCCAGTGGCTAGGGATATTTAGGACCTCCTCTTCTCAAGATTCCTGCTGGGAGCAGCTTCTGATGAACATCAATCACTGAAAGCCGAAAGCTGGCGTTGGCTTGCAAAGCAACCCCCAAATCTCCATGCAGAAAGCGGGTGCATCTCTCAGCATGCTCTCTGTGCTGGTTATCACACTGTTTGGGGGGGGCTGCAGTACACAGAGTAACCCAAACCAGTACAAACCAAGCACAGAGCTCAGCAGCGCAGGCTCAGACTCGCAGGGAACTGAGGGAGCAATGGGAGCATACTGTGCTGTCCCAGAGTATTTGTATTCCTTTATCTTGAAGTCGGAGCCTCCATCCTGTTTCTCCCCATGGAAATCAGAGAATAGTTAAGAGCTTTCCAGTCTGACCTCCAGCCTTTCAGTTCAAAAGTCTCACAGCATTTCCCAACAGAGCTCTGAAGCACAAAGCTTAATGACAGATCAAATAATACTAACTGCATAAACTTGTTCAGATACAAACATTGTGTGTGTGTGTGATATACAATTTACATTTGGTTGAATTACCCACAACATTTTTATTTCTTGATGGTATAGCCAGACCTGATCAGTAGTGGCTAAAACATAAATCTCTGTTTTAGTTGCTGGAAATGCTGCACTCTGAGTGCATATTATAGACACAGTATTTAAAAAGAAAAACAACCAAACCAACACAAATGTGATTATGAAGCTGAACTTTGTTTCTTCTCTGTTTGACTTTTCTTGACTGGTTTCTGTCATCCTAGACAGCTCTTGTCTCCACAGCTACACAACTTTAATGCTCCCCTTTGATCGATGAGACTTACAGGATCAGGTCCTGTAGGTTCATTTTTACATATGTGAATTCTCCAGCAAAATACTCTTCTGAATGGAAGCCAAGAGCTTCAGTAGGCATAAGATAACAGCTCTAAGAAAAATATTCTGGCTTGGTAGAAAATGTTTATGTAGCTCTGCTGAAAGCAGCATACCATACTCTAAAAACAAACAACTTGCCACAAACTGAAAACTTGAGCTCACTGTAAACTGATACATATTTTTATCACTTTTAATTGCAATGTCATCCATGGAGCTGGTGAATCTCTGATTTCTGACAGTATAAAAGTGGTACTATATCTGTTTGCATTTCCAGTATCTGACAGGTCTTGGAGCATTCTATATTTAGCCCTGCACGATCATATTCTTGCACAGTCAGCAGATGCCTCTGTGTAGTTTCCCTGCACATGTCGAATGATTTATCATGTATAAAGAAACCTTAGATCAGCAAGTACAATTACTTACTTTCCCTCAAGAATTTTTAATTTTTGTTCCCTTTTTCTCTTCAGAGAAAATGGACAAAAAAACAAAACAAAAAACAAAACAAAACAACAACAAAAACCAACAAAGTGATGTTTCACCCTTTCTATGTGTCTATCTGCAGCTCTATTGCCATTTCAGACCACTCAAAAGTTTGATGTGTGTGTGTGGGCTCACAGGGGTCCTGCAGCACAGGACCAGTCTGGCAGCGCCTCATGTTTCTACCTCAAGACGTGAAAAATCCCCCACATAAGTAACTAAGCAGGTGGACTCAGGCTCTTTTGGGGTGATGGGGCTCATTTGGTTCTGCAAGGTCTTCTGCAGGTTGATTTCCAGCCACCCACATTGGGGTGCAGGTATGGGGTGCTACAGGAAGATGTGCCAGGGGGTTCAACTTCAGCAAAGCCTAGCGTGAGGTGGGGACCAATCCACATCTGAGAGGTGGGAAATGTTTCCAGATCTCACTTGAAACCACACTGTTGTTTAAAGCCAGTTCCTTCTCCTGTGGGTTGTGATGGTTTTCCCAGGAAGACTGGATTTCCTGTTGAACAATGTCCAGCAGCTTGTAAATTAAACTGTGGGAGGGATGAAACGAGCCCTACAACCATGCTGCTGTCGTCCCAGCTTGATTTAACAGAGGAATGGGAAGCAGTCATAACAAGAATAATAATTCTGAAGTGCTTTGGAAAAAAACCCACAATATATTTCCAAATCTTGATGGTGAATTTTACAAGTTTTGGTAGATTACACTGGGTTTGTAAATGGCACTTTGGTTTTACTCCAAGTACATAACTACTTCTTACAAAAGATTAAAAATGCTCCACATTCTGCTATTCTACTTTCCAGCAGTCATTACAGGAGCACACTACTTACCATCTTTTGGGGAAAAAAAATGACAATTAAGTGATTTGAAACAGCTGATTGCTGTTTTATCTGAACATAACATTGCTGCATGAATAATGTAAACAAAAGTCATCCAGTAATGGAAACCTTTTTTATGTCAATAGTTCAAATAAGCATTTACGTATTAATTCAGGAAGTCATTTGACTGCAGATTTAAAGCTCTAACATGGTCTTTCATGTCTACTTACAGCACCAAAAGATACACTTATTCAGGAATCTGCCCACATCACATTGGTGCTCTTTTCTAACTAATGGTCAAATTGTATTTCACCAGACAAAATCTGAATTTTCAACTTCACTAATAGTACCACGGAAGAAGAAGAGCTGGGGAGTTAGAGTAATGATCAATATCTGCTTTATCCTATTCTTATTGATATTTAGCTGGGTTTTTTAAAATGTGTTGGTAAATTATGAAATGACATTTCAGAAAAAAAAAACCAACTATCTAAATATTTCAAAGCAAAATAAACCTACCCTGCTTATACAATAATGGAAGCAAAAAATTCTGAGATTACTTTGTTAATATTTGAATTTGAAAGGTTTTTCTAATATTTTCTCATTAATTTGAATCTGCACTTTCTGGTGAACGAAGTTTTATCCCCCTGCCTCCTCCTTTCCAATTCATCAGCCTTATTTCTAATTTGCTCTTCCTACCCATTTCCCTTCATAATGCTTGTCCATATCATGGCTACTACAATGCTTCCAAACCTGCATTTGGCTTCCATGTATTTGAGTCTAAGTTCTAGACAATGCTCCTTTCTGGTATTTGCAAAGTTAAGTAGTTAGTGTGTGTATATATAAACACACACACTATTTTACTGAGGACTGGACTAGGCTGAAAAATTAGGATCTTGTTTTTGAAGATATGCTGCACCCAAAACAAGCTCATTTCAGAGAACTAGATTGTTCTGCTAAAAGCAAAAAAGGGTGAATCAGATGTGACGCATCATCCTGATCCCAATTGGCAAGCTCAGGAACATCTGCTGCAAGGTTTTAGCTAAGGCTCATCCTCATTTACAATGATTAAAAGAATAAGAGCACAGACGGCTTTTGGTAGGATCAAAGGTATCAAAATGGAACAAGGAGGTTTTCTCTTCTCCTGTGAGTTCTTATGGGTTTTCTCAGTAAGTCTTAATTTCTTGTTGGACTACTTCCAGAAGTAACTGTAGTTTGTGTGTAAGGTAATCTGAAAGGGGGGAGAAAAAGAAAGAAAGTTTAGTCCAGAAGAAATCTGGAAATCTGGCTGAAAAGCAGAGCATCAGGACTGGTGGCTGGAACACTTGATATTAACAGGTCACTGTTTCCTTACTTGCTGCATGTTTTCTTCTATTTAGTTGTTACTGATGCATGTCAGCCCAACACCAAATCACAGAAAACAAGATTCATAACTGAAACTGTAAATTAAACTCAAAATGGAGTTACTGTTTCTGAGTAAATAATTGTGTGACCGGGGCTACACCCAAAGGAAATCAATGTTAGCAGAGATATATTTCATTTAGACACCCACATCTGTGACCAAGACTATCCTGGCCACTTCACCAAACATAGCCCTTAGGCAGCACTGTCTTCTCCTGCCAGCCCTCTTCCCAGCCTTTCAGCAAATACGTTTGTGCATGGCATTACACAATCTGCCTGTCAGTCTCTCCATCCTACTTTTGATCTTGTTGCTCAGTGTAATCCAAATTTGACCAAGAGGTGGTGATCCCAAAGACATGATTAAGTTTAGCAGAAACCAGGTCTGAGGTGGAAAAGTGACTCTGTTCCCTCTGTTGGTAGATTTAATCCCAACTTTCTTAAAACAAAGCACCAAGCTCTCTTGTCAGTATATTCACAAGCCAGGCAGATGCAGCCTGTGCCTGGCTGCCAACCACCCACAGCACAACCTCCCCCTCGCCTCTTAGGCTGCAGAAACCCTATCTTGGGACAGCCATTGAAGGGGAGACAGGGGTCATCATTTAGGTTTCAAGAAGTTGGTCACGAAGCAAATTGTGTTAGAGATGAGCTCTGAGAACAAAACAGCATCCCCATCCCTGAGCATGTCTAAGTTTTACAATACTGAAACACAAACATACTTACAAAACGGGCTACGGCAACGATTTGACATTTGCCTATGGATTATGAGGTAGTAGACTGGAAAACCACTTAAAACCATGGTGCATCCGATACTAATGTTCACAGGGTCCGAGTAGAAAGACATTGCCACTGTGAAGAGGCAGATGATGGTGAATGAGACAGGAACAAACAGGGGAACCTGTGGAAAAGAGCATAGAAGACTCTCACACAAAACTGATGGCTGTAGCAAATCATCCTCCATACATGACAGCATACACTGTATTCACTTCTCTATCTTAAAGAAGAGGAGACAAATCATACAGCTTCACACTGTTTCTCTACAAGCAGTTGCAACAAGTAGGATTCATAGAATAAAAATGGATTAATTCCAACTTTGGAGACTAGTCTGCCCTGTGAGATGCATGCCTCCTATATTTGTGTACATTAAAATGTAAATCTTACCCACAGCTGGAAGCCAAGCAGCGGAAGAAGTCACATATACTCCACTGCTCTTGTGCATGCACAGGCACATTTACCTACTTGTCACTTGTGGCAACTGCTGGTGGAAAATCTGAAGCCAAGAGTAGAAGCAGCACATTGAATCAAACTGTTCTTTGGTTACAGCACTTGTGACTCATTTTTGGCCCGTGTCCAGCTTGCCTGAGACTTATAGTGGCCGAAACAGGATAAACGAGACTACCTATCTCCATAGCACCTGCATCAAGACCATGAGCTTCATTCACACTGATATAAGACTGAAAAAACAATCAGCACATCAGCCTTACCCCGTTTGGCAAGCCAATTCATTTGGGTTATTTGGAGACTAAATCGGAAGACTGCAATAAATAATAGAACTGTGAAACATTCCTGCAGTCTTTGAATCCAACCTCAGCCAAGTTACTCCTCACCATGGCTGACAGATGAAGGACCTGCTGGTTTCATCTAGGGTGACAATCTCTTTTCCGGTAACAGATCCTATTTTGGATGCTGACCATGCCAAACTGGAAGAGATCAGTTGCTCTAGTGATGGCAGCCATCCAGCCACCAAGCTTATATGCTCTGGTTGTCTTTCTTGCCGGAGTGCTCCCTGCCAACCTCTCCTACATGCACATACTCACGCTGAACATCAGCTTGAGAGGTGTGTGAGAGCACTGTTCCCTCCTCTTGCTGGTGTTTCCTCACCGTTTTTAGCTCAAAATACTAAAGGGGTGAAGTACCAGCACGATGCCATGTATTTTATGAGTTTCTCTCTGTAAATGAGGAGCAGAAGACGACCTGTATATGGCCACTAGAGCGCAGCACATGTCCACACCACCTGCACATTGCCCGTCCCTCTCACAGATAAGTGGGCTTTGGCTTTCAAGTGGTTATAAAAACCAGGGAAAGGAGGTGGGAATATCAACCAAACAACCAAAAACCCAGGATTTTCCTCTCTCACTTAATCTGCCTTCAGGAACTGTTAAAAGCCTAAAACAAAACAGAGCAAAATCTCTGAAAGTGAAAAAAATCACCAGTTCTATCCACTAATCAACTTCCCCTGAGAGGTTTTGTTGAAAAGAAAAATAGAAAATGTATTTAAATTCTGGTTCTGGGCGAGTACATGAGTACAGCCAGACAACAAATTGGGAAGCTTCAAGATTTCTGCTAAACACACTGCCTCCAGCAAAGACTCTGAGGAAAAGCTACTCCAGATTTTGCATCAGTCTCGCAAAGCTCGGGGAGGAGCCCTGGGAGCCACAGGAAACATTTGTCTCGTGAGCTTCTTCCTGATCGGCTGCCCGGTGCCTGTGGTCTCGGAGGTCTCCTCTTCTCCCCAGGAGCTGGCTGAAAACACCGTGCAGGCGCGACCAGAGACAGGAACAAACTGTGCACGCTTTGAGCACCGCCTCAGCCAAATGCCTTCTGCACGTTATCTGGCAGTGGGAAAGATGCCCTGAGCTCCAGAACCAACTCCAGCTTCATCTGCAAACATAAGGAGGATCCCAGCACTCAGCAGCACCGGAGAGGCCCAGCTGGAGGCAGGGAAAAGGCACAAAAGGACAAGGTGTCCTATGCTTTGTGGTACACATGCATGTGCTGTCCACACACTCCGTAATATTGGAGCAGCAATAATTGCACACACACTGCTTTACACTATACAGCACTTTCGTGTGGCAGATGATTCCCTGGGAGTCAGGTTTGCTCCCAGGATCCCTCCTTTCCCCTAAGCCCAACACCCTCCTGCTTCTCAGCTAGAGATGAGACTTACCAACCACTGAAATAACATCCAGAGAAGGGTTCTTCCTTGCAGCCCACAAGAGAGGAATGTGGAAACTGCCTTCTTAACATCTCGCTGTTCCCAGCCTGAAACTTTGTCCCCTCGATCAGGCTGCCATCTTACAGAAGCAACTGGTGACACCATGTAAAACCAGCTTCGTAGGATTTACCACATCTGGCTGCATGGGCACATCATATAATTTCAGAAGCCCCTCATATGCCTTATTGAGCACTAGAGATCAAGACCCCTTAGATTCTAAAGGCAACCATGGCCACATAAAGCTCTACTTATTAGCAAATAAGACAGAGAAATGACAGCCTGTACATTCCTGCTGTTAGATACACACCATGAGTTACCTTGAATGGGCTGTGCAGCTCTGGGTGCCGGTGGCGATGGACAATAAGCCCAAGGGTGGCTAATCCTATGAAGAGCCATCGGGAAAAGCTGAAGAAGTTCAGTAGATGGTAGATATCTCCGACACACACCATGGCAGTAACCAAAGGGAACTGAGCATTGTGAAAATGAAATACAGATATTAAAGCCTTACTATGGTCTTTGGACTAAAAAAACATGGATCACTTCCTTCAGTCACCCCCAGCAAGCACAGGCAACTACTTCACAGTCCCAATATTTCATAGGTCAGAGAGCTTTACAAAAACTATGTCACAGATTGAAGACAAAACGCCTAAATACTCTATTACAATGTGCTATATAAAGGAGCAATCTTTTCAAGGTTAACAGCATCTTTGATGCTTTATGTCCTAGGCAGAGCAATGAATGATCCAAACACCTCCACTCCTGGTACAAGGGCCACCTACAAAGATACCTTCTAGCAGGTCAATCAAGCTGCAAGATGCACCGCAACAGAGTTATGATGAAGCTGGACCATTGCTGGAGAAAACCCACAAACCAAAACTGAGAACAGCTCTGCAAATGCTCATGCTCTGCATTTCCACCACATTTTGTAATTTGAATTTTGCAAATAACCAAAGCCTAGCAGAGATGTTCTCTTGGGACAATATCAAGCATCAGCTGTGGCAGATGATAGGGACACTGTTTTTAAAAAAAGGTGTTCAAGGCTATAAGGCAGAGGTAGTGAATTTGGGTAGAACTGCTGACTTTACAGCCATGTCCAGTATTACACCTTCTTTATTTTTCAGAGGCTGACTTGGTGACTGAACACCCTTTAAAACTCCCAGCTTCTCCAGTACATGTCACACAGCCTTACCATTAACATGACAGCAGGAAGGGGTGTATGTCTTCGAATGTGGATCATGGAGAAGAGAGGAGGCCATTGTCCTTCCCTGGAAGCCACAAACAGAGTCCTAGGAAAATACAGGGAACCCCATGCATTAGCACACCACATCCAGATCATAAATTAGAAGATCAGTCACTGGACTGACCTGAAACCACAAGGCACCTCTCCACCCCCGGCACAGGTCCGCTATTCAAGGCCACAATTCTGCCTTCAGCTGCACTTTTGAGGCATTTGGAAGAAAAACCCAATGCTGAATTCCCACAGCTCTCCCAGGACCAGTTTGTTTAATTCAGCACAGAGTGCATCAGCAGGACCACTGACAGCATTCCCTTGGGTGACCCGTTAGCAGAGATCTTTGGGCAGGTCTAAAATGATCATGTTAGAAACAGAAGCAAGTTTCTTGCTAGAGGGGATTTATCTTTCCAGTAGGAATCAAAGGGATCACAAACTTCAATTCTTTATATGAGAGGCTGGTGAACTTAGGGGATTGTCAGTCTTGATACC
>JANHGL010008746.1:45602-82033 GCA_024611195.1 Ceyx melanurus
AAATATATATTAAAAAAATAAGTGCAATTTCCTTAAATAGTAGGGGATTTTCTATCTCTTGGCCAGCTGTTTAAAAATATAGTTTGGTATACTGCCAAGAGGCCAGCTACACATAGGACCAGCTACAGAATGTAGCTGATAACTCCTTGCCTCCATCCCTCCTTGGACCCATGAAAGGGCAATTAGGGAGAAGACACTGCATCCAAATTTATAAATTTAATATCCACAAACAAACCATGCCAGAACATCAGCTGGGCTGGAGCAAGGCCCAAGGCAGCTGGGGCAGAGTGTAAAACTGGTTTTATTGCTGTCTCTGTGGTTTTGCAGGGGTGTGGCTGGCTAAGAGCCAGGGAGGCCCCATCATTGTTTATATGGCCTTTCTGCAGCAATTATCTTAATGGTGCCAGGATGGGGGAGAAAAAGGCGATAGGGATATGCAGAACCTCTGTGCTGTCTGGAGACTTCTTATCCTCATAGAAAAACACTATCTAGATGAGTTAGCAGGGAGGAATCTCTGCATCTGTATTTAATACAGGACTTCAGGGTAGTGATCAAATAGCTCATTAGCTTTCATGCTACAAAACATCACTTTCATATCAACTGATTTTCCCTTTTGCAATCAAAGCTGTGAAGTGGAACCTGCTCCAGAGTGTTCACCCAGCTCCTCGGGAACAGCAAACTGTGCTCCTCTGCAAGCTCTGACCTCCTTTCCAAATTCAAGGCTTCCACAATGCAACTACTACACTTGCATGCAGTGTAGTAGCCAGTGAAGCTGGCAAGGTAATTTTTTCATGGAACAAAGCTTTTTTTTTTTTGCTACAAGATTTGCTGAGCCTTTGCTATTGCTTTGGGAATAGCCTGTCCCCGATAACATTCCAATACCTCAAAACAAAGTCCTCGAGGAAGAGTTTGCCTTTGACCAGGGATCCTCACACCAGAGGAATCCTGTGCCCTGCCAGAGTAGCTGGATGAACCCAACGAAAGAAGGTTCTGTCTCACTGAGCAGCTGCCAGCATCAACAAAGCTTCTAGTTCACCAGAAATACTGACATTTTACTTTAAACTCAGGATTTCAAATGAAGGGGAGAAGACAAAAATCCAAAATTTTGACCTGTCCAGAAACAGAAAGGGAAACAGAAAAGGTAGACTCTTAGCCAATGGGGATCATCCTATCGTTGATAGGATAGGGCCTTATTTTTCTCACAAAATTGGCTAAAATACCATGCGGGTAGGTAGTTGCACAGGACACTGGTGCATCCCTCTGATGCAGTAAGCCAAACAAGTAATAAATCCCTAAGGATGTGACCTTGAAAATGTGAAAATTCCTCCATTCATGGTTCCAAAGCAGGACAGTGCGACAAGGACAGGGACCACAGAGATCAAGCTTTTGAAGGCTCGTTGCACAAAACTCTGGAGGAAGAGCAAGTATTACTTTAGGAATGTGTCGTGACCTCTAGAAATGTTTCAAAAGAAAGAAAAGTTCCTTCATCAAAGCAGTAAAATATAACTCATAAATCTTGCCTTTTCTACTGTCACCTGCAGGTTATTTTTCATTATCTCTTAGGCAAGACTAGAAGTTACTCCTACCCAAAAATCCAGAGAAATGACAAAGCAATAAAGCATTTTATAGGAAAAACATGTCTGAAACACTTGCCATGACCACCCCCTTAAGCACAAACTAAAGAAAGGTAGGGACAATGACTAACCACTGCTACAGCAGGAGAAGCCAAAACGTCTTGTGTTCCCAGGACTGTGTAGTAGGAGATGTTGGTGAGCATGTACCCCACGATTACTGTGATCACTGACACAATGACAGCCAGAGGGATATTTCTACAAGGAAGGGGAAGAGAGGCACACAAAGAAGAAGCTGCCACCCCTTGTTATGCACAGTATTACTGCAGATTGCAGCGGGCATTGGTTAAGTGAACCCACAAACTTATTTCCTCCCATACTGTGTTTGGAAAAACTGTGGTACCCCAGGGGCCAGTAACCAAAGATGACTTTTTCCCAGCCTTACCGTTCAGGTCTGACCAACTCTTCACGCACAAAGCTGGTCTGAAACCTACACAGTGGGGAGAGACAGGGAGAGAGTTTGAGACGTATCTCAAACACCAGTCTGCTGCTTGTGAAGCATCCTCTTGCCATACTTACCAGCCTGAATATGCAAACATGCCTGCATAAAAAGCCAAAGGCAGTTTATCCAAAACCAGTGCCTTTTTGTCAAAAGCATCCTGGAAGTTTTCAGTGTGGCCTGCAGAAGAGAAAAATGACAGATATGAAGCAAGAAAACGTCAAGAGATGGGCTTCCTTCCCATGGGATAATATGCCTTGTATCTCTCGCCCAGAGAGAGTGTTTGTGACTTCCCTGGAGCCAGGTATTCAGATTGGTTTCATTGCTTTAATTTGCAGTACTGTGCTGATGTGTTTGCTTCCCTAGCAGCAACAGAACAAATCTGTCCCTCACAGCTACGGAAAACATTTCAAGCAGGGCAATAGCAGCAGCTGAGTTTGTTTCAGACAGAGCCTGCTGTGGGAACAGGAGATCGTGGAGTCAAGAAGACCCAAGACGTCCTGTCCTTTCTTCAGGCCCAAAATTAATTCACCGGGTTGACCCATTTCTTCCACTCCCAGGCAGCTGGATGCATGCTCCTCTTTGATGTGGTGCAGCCAGCAAGGCAGCTAATAGGGCTCTCACTGTGCTCCCTCCCGCTCCCACTGCCAGAGCACTGACCCCAGCCCCATGCTGGCTGGAGCATGGGAACTGGTGCAGAGAAGAGAGTGGAAGCAGGGAGCGGGGACCACCAGTCTGGCCCCCCACCCCAGCCACACTCCCTGCCCACCACCTGTGAGCCACCACAGCTCGCCCACAGGAGGAGGAACTACAGACACAGAAGGCAAAGGAAATAAAATTTTAAAAGCAGAGGTGGCTTAGATTGAGATCCCATTTTACCAACTCCTACAGTTTTTCTCTACATGAAATAACAACAACAACAAAAAAAACCCCAAACCTACAAAATAGCAAAGTTAGAATTGTTTATATGAACCATATTTTATCAAACTCAAAAAAAATCTAGGGAAGGGAGAAACACCTAATGACCTCTTATTCAAAGGAAGGCTAATAAAAAGCACAGTCAAAAGAAGTTGTATTTCCAACATGTTCAAATCCAGGTGTCCCAAGGTTTGGTTCCACATCTATATTCAGTTCTCCATATCAAAGTCTCTTTAGAAATAAAATGTGTGGACCTCGTCTAGTTGGACTTTACCAGGAAAGGGGTGAAAAGACATAAAGTCAGGCTGCTTCTATGGATGTGCTTCTGCAAGGAGCTCTGGGCATTTGGGTTTGAAACACTGGTCCAGAAAGTCTCTAAAACAAACCTGAGCCAAGGGAAGATAATGGCAGAGGAAATGACATAAGCATAATAAAAAATAATTTAAAAAATTAAAAATAAAAAGTAGAACAAGGCACGGCAAACAGGACAACTGATTTAAAAATACAAGACTACTTTTTAAGCACAAAAAAGAAGTCAAAAAGAAAACAGATTTTAAGAAAACTAAACAAAAAATATGATAGCGGGCCTATAAGGGCAGTCTTTTTATGTTCTAAAATGACTGCTGATAAGTGATGGCACATAAAAAGGATTTATGGTCTGCAACGCATTAATGACTGATTTACAGTCCCTCATGAGTCACATTAAATACAACCTGTCATACTGGGGTCTCTTGGTGAATTCTCTCTCCAGATGTCACCCGCACGTATCCTCCTCACAGTAGGAAGACTGCCAGGGCTCCAGATTGTCATTTGAAGGCATTCCTAATGGCTCAGAATTTCTAGCTGCAGGGCAATTTTTCAGTTCAGAAGTGCTGCCAGACCAAGTGGATCTTTGCATGTTCTAAAGAGCCAGCTCCAGACACCAGAAAGAAATGCAAATGTGGAGCCTACAGCCTGTTCTCTTTTCTCTGCAGATGAAGGTAATAGCATGAAGAGGGAGTAGGCTTCATCCCTTGAGTAGGAATGCCTTGGGCTTTTCTATAAACTGAGGTTTGGATTAAGGCCAATACTCTTGTATCATTCCCAGAAGATACTACTGGTAGGGGTTTTTTTTCCCCACTCTGGATACGAGTGTGCAATCCTGCACGTGTCCATTGTAAGTTACTAAGTTACTGCCCATCTCAACTAAGAGGTAACAACCATTAGTTTAAGCCACAGAAAGGTTAGCTTTGCAGTTGCCAGAGCTCAGCTGAGGGCTGGTAACTCATTACATAGCTGTGACTAGCCACCACAGGATGCTGTCACACACCCCTGATGTCCATCACATTCATGCTGCTTTGGAAGGATTTTGTGCCATGCTGAAAACAGGAAAGTCTGACACCAAAGAAAGATCATCTGCAGGGTAAGGTGCCTGTATGTCCCTGGGTAGGCTCTTGCAGCCCCAGGCAATGAGGTAGGCT
Source organism: Ceyx melanurus (assembly GCA_024611195.1). Classification (NCBI taxonomy): domain Eukaryota; kingdom Metazoa; phylum Chordata; class Aves; order Coraciiformes; family Alcedinidae; genus Ceyx; species Ceyx melanurus. The sequence goes on from JANHGL010008746.1 coordinate 50,051, forward strand.
CAGTTTTGGAGAAAACATAGCTAAACTGGGTGCATCAACCCAATACAATGATGCAGCTTAATACCAACTACCCAGGTCTCAGCTCCCAGTTAATTCATACCCAATACCTAGGCAGAGAAAGCTCCTGCTAGTTAAAGGAGTTCCATACTCATCACCAAGAACCTATTAAAGCTGTGACACGTCGAGCACACTCCCACAGCCACACCTACCCTCAGCCAGGAGCATCATCCCTGGCACGATGATGAGTGCAAGAGCCACAAGTTTGACAATGGAGAGAGCTGTCTGCAGCCGGGCACTCCAGGTGACGCTCCAAGAATTGAGGGTGAGGACCATGTCTGGAGAAGGAGATCACACACTGCTACAGCTGTAGCTCACACTTGATGCACACAGGAAAAAATACAGCAGCACTCTCTGCTCTAGGGATGCTGGGGAGAAGGCTGTGTCTTTATGAAGAGGATGCTCAGGGTGAGAGATGTCAAAAAACATTACAGGAGTGTCGCAGCATAGAGAGTTTGAGGCTGAGTAATGCTACTAAGAGGGACCAGGGACCTGGTTTCTGTTGGGCGATCCGTGGCTGCCTAGAGCGAAGGTGTATGTTTGTGGGCACATCTTAGCAACCCCTTCACAGCAGTCCCTATGTCAGCACACAACAGCTTGGGGCAAGCAGGACAGTCTCACAGGCCAAGTGCACCAGGCAAGGAGTCCAAAGCCTTGAGCCTTCAAATCTCAGTTGAGGTGGCATTTGCACAATTATACATGAAGAGTTTCTACTCCCATACATGGCACAATTGCCCTTGTCCTAGGGCTGCAGCTGGTCACCAGGGAGGCCTATTCCTGGAGAATATAGTGGCTCAAAGCAGCACCTTGGATCAGGATGCTTTAGGTGGCCAAGAAAGTTAAGATGAGGCCTCAATCTCACAGTTATCTCAGAAGATAACACCCTGTAAAGTGCCTCTATTCCAGGGCAGAGAGGCTCTGAGATTGGCAGTCTGACTTGCAAAAGTACTTACAGTACCCCAGGAGAGACACGAGCTTCACAGCAGGGACAGGGGCTGCACAGGGGGCAAAAAATGGCTCCAGCATGTAGCGTCCAAATGCCAAAGAAACCACAGCGCTGTTGGCAGGCCTGGTGGGGGGGAACCGAGCACAAAGTGTGGTCTGCAGGCGGCCAAAACATGGTGTGATGTAAAACTGCACAAAACTTGGGCAAGCAGCTTAATCCTGCTCTCCCATGAAGATGGTGAATTCCTGTAGAGTCTTTTTCATAAGTTTTTCTCAGCAAATGGGTTAAAAATCACATACTGCAAAAAGATTAATTCCCAATGTGAAAGTAAAATTTGAGATTAATTACACCGAGCAATACAGTGTGAGTCACATATCCTGCTTCATCTCAGTTTACATGGACACGGGTTATTAAGAGGTGAGAGCTTTCTTTTAAAGATAAAATAGAAGTCATATACTATTTTTCAGAATTGTAAATGACTTGGGGCTAAGCCAGAAAGTTGTCTCTGCAGGAGAATCCAAAAGAGTTTTACAATGAAAACAGAAGATCTGAAATAAATCTGGCATCTATTGTCAGTCTCTGAAAAATACCATGACTCTTGGAAGATACCAGCTGCCAGGGGAGGAGAGAGATATTCTTCATTGCATTGAACATGCATAACTATATATACTCATTATGCCTCCTTCCTTTAGTCACTGAAAAAATCTTTAAAAGTTGTTCAAATTTTATTTTAGTTATTCTTTCTTTTACAAGCTGCCTAGACTGTTACTTGGGACTGTAACCTTTGGGTTTTAAAATTGTCACAGCATCCAGCAAAATGCAGACAAACAAAATCTCTTACCTGATTGCAAAAAACTCTGCCCACAGGAATAAGAAACTTGGCAGAGGCCCTAGTGTCTCCAAAATGTAGATATAATGTCCTCCAGACTTGGTGATTCTTGTTCCAAGCTCTGCATAACACAGGGCACCTGGAAAGTTCAGGTAGAAATTACTACATCATCCCTGGGATTTTCTTTTTTCCATGTAGCTTTGCAGGGATTAACTCTTTTAAACTAAGTAGTGAATTAGAGGAAGAAGTAAATTTTGAAGTAATTGACTTTTCTGTCAGAAGGAATTTTCCATTTTCTGTTAATGAATTTTTTCCATGGGAGCTATGTGGAAAGGTGTGTGATAGAAACCTTGCACTAAGGTACAAGAGGTTTCCTTTGAAAAACATCCTGGAGGTTTGAGTTCTTGCTTCTCCTCATAGTTTGACTGGTGAAATCGTGCTTACGAGGCAGTTACAGCAGCTCAGCTGACAGGCCATGGCTGAACTCGTTGTTTCAATTGTATTTTTGATCACTGACCATGTTCCTGTGTCCTTATCTTGCATCTTCACAATAAATCCTGTCCTTCATTCAAAGACACTAGGCAGAATACCTGGAAGCACATCTCACTTGAGAGGAAAGGCCTGCCACTAGAGGAAAACATGGTCAGCCTCTTCTCACATGTTCACCTACAAGTGTGCTGACAGACCTAGGGACTGCCTGCTCCTGCCTTGACAAGTGCCTCTGCACCTCCTTGTCCCTGCACCAGGGCACAAAGAGAAACCCAGCAAGAGGTGCACCAGAGAAGACAGCTTAAAACTTTCAGGCAAATGGACAGAAACCTTTATGCCTCTGCTGCAAAAAAAAAATAAAATAAAAAAATCCCATCTGAGTTTTCTCTGTAGATCAATTCATCATTCCATTTAAATGTGCCTACATATATATCTTAAGCCATGACTTCACTGCTTTCATGTGCAAGATTAAACATCCTATGTTCAAAAGAAATCATAAACAACTTCTCTTCTTTGAACACAACTCTCCTTGCAATGTAGCTGAGCACTTTTAGGATGTGACCCCATGGAATAAAGACCATCTCTAGCTGTGCTTTCTACTTTGACCAACTCAGATGGCTGTGAAGGGAGGGCACAGAGGAGTCCAGTGGTGATATGGCCATGTCTCCAAGTCCTGTGGCAATCGTGCCATGTCATGCCGATGGCAAGGACCATACTTTTTCCCACCTCTCTGTTGGCAAATTAATGAAGGATCCCTGTTCAAAATGTCAAATACAGGCAGACACCTCAACTCATTTATTCCAGTGGGTCTCTTTACATGTTTCAAGTATTCATTTAAGTGCCTTGCTAAACTCATGCTATAGGACTCATGTAAAAGCTGTACTTGAAAGAAAACAACATAAAAGAAAGCAGGCCCTTTTAATGTACTGCAACAAGTGTCAGAGAAACAATCAGGGGAGGTCATCAAGCTGATAAAAGGGAAGAACAAACCAACAAATTTGAGCAAAAACTACAATCACTTGATAGATGCTCCCAAAGCCCTACCAGCAGAGTTTATCGAAGGATGCAATAGAAAGAGAAACCTTTCCAAGTGCAGAGCCTGCTCCGTGTGATCAGCAAATATATCATTTATTACTCTGCTCAAATAAAACAAACACTTTGCTCTCATTATGTTTTAAGATGTTTTTTAAGCAAAAGTATATCAAACAACCACACATAGGCTTCAACATGAAATAGTGGTACACATAATGCTAAGAGCAAGAACCACACTTGCTGCCATTGAACGTTTCAATTTCTGAACTTGTGTACATGTCAGTGCCAAAGTTTTTTTTCCAGATGGAGTATTTCTCCTTTCTTGTTGTTTTGGTTTAGTTTTTGGATTATTTTTTTTTTTCATTTTGGTTTTGGTTTTTTGGGGGGTTTTGGGAGGGTTTTTGTTGTTGCTGTTGTTGTTGATTGTTTGGGTTCTTTTACTTTTTTGTTTTGTTTGTTTTTTGGTTTGTGGGTTTTTGGGTTGGTTGGTTGGTTTGTTTTTCATGTGTGTTTTTGTTTGCTTTTTTTTTTTTCCCCAAAGTTATGACCAAAGAAGAACTTTCAAGTCACCCACTGAAATAAATATCACATTTCTCCTCAGAGCCGAGAGATCTTGCAGTTCTCCTAACAACACCTTTAAATCATTTCTGAGATGGTGATTTTATACAGTTAATGACTAAAACTAAAGACATACATTTTATCCATCCTTACTTTAAGCAGAACATTACTTCAAAAGAACTAGAATGAAGCTGTCAAAGAGTCAACCCTTTGTCAGAAAAGACTGGTATTAAATGCCAGAAACTGAGGCAAGGGTACAGGAAGCAGGACTGAACTGACCGGCTCCATTTCCTGCTCCTGGGCAGCATCAGACACATCCAAACCATTTCTGACAGACACCCAGACACCCAACCCTGGCTGGTGGATACTCTGCAGCTCCCCAGGCAATCTGCTCAAGTGCTTCTCTATCTTCTCTCACAGAAAAGGGATCCCTTATGGCATATTAAGGCTGCCAATCCTTGCCCTTTTCACAGTGGCTATGAAAAGCACTGCACAGCCCTCAGACTCACGAGTGCCTTTAAGATGCCTACATCTCCCTTCCACCTTTAGAATGAGTGCCTTATTTTCTTCCCAGCTCTCCTGGCACAGACCATTCTATCTCCACCTGCAGTCATTGTCACTCCTCTGTCCTGGACTTGCACATGATTTCACATTCACAGACCACACATACTGGGATTTCCTCAATTCCCATGGAAGAATCATTTGAACTAAAGACCCCTAGTGACCCCACCAAGGCTTGCTAAACCTTTGTTTGTGTTGCAGTAGGAACAGGTAATTTTTTATTTATTCTTCTCTCAACCTCATATACCTAAAAATGAGCTTGCTCCCCTCACATCCCAGGCACTTAAGCAAAGGCTGACAAAGGCCACCACTCACCAAACATTGAGAGCAGTCCACAGGCAAACCAGACAACCAGGGAGAAACCCACGCTGCCGGAGTTTTTCAGTACTCCTTTTGGGGAGATAAAGATGCCACTGCCAACCATGCTGCCAATGAGGAGTGAGAAAGCTCGCAGCAAAGTTATCTTTTTCCTCAGAAAGACAGCCCCCTCTTCTTTCTTGTCTTTCCCCATAGCTATCGTCTAATCCCAGGAGAAAGTCTTGCATTCAGGAGCTGTGGTCTCCCAAGTGTCCTCAAGGTTCACCTGTAAGATGAGGAAAAGAGTTAGAGATTTCAGGAGTCTTCCTTTCTGGACAAGAAATTTTGCAGAAACCTGTGAAGTTCTGTTGAAGGTGGTGTTCTCAGCTGCTGGTTGTAGCATCCAAACTGCAGGTGCATGTAACACACTCAGCATCCTATCACAACAGTACAGCTCCTGAGAGGGACCATGTTTTCTAACTCTTCTGACAAGGAGCACAGAGCATTGCAACTTGTATGCCACACTTCATGGGGACAATTTCCAAATTCAGCTTTGATGCCTATACTGGAATTGGCCAGGAGAGGGTTAATTTCATGAGACCTCATTTGGGGGAACATTGATCTCCTCATGCAGGCAGAAAGCAGATTTCAAGTTGCAAACCTAATAATCAAGACCTTGAGGATTTCTGAGGTTAAAAAAAAAAAAGTGTTTGTTTTTAAGGAGCAAAGACCGCTGTTATTTGGGGTACACAAATGATTTAAGCTTTTTAACCTCTTATTCATCCTTGCTGAATGTACAAACACTGATTTTCTCACTAGGGCTTTATTTTATCAGTTTTTTAATATACTGTCCAGCCTTTTGCTATCAGATTATTGAAGTACTGTTTATAATTTTAAGACAGAGCATAATATCAGACCTATCATTACTCTATTCATATAAAACTTTCTCAGTAATAACAGAAGGAATACAGGTTTTCCTAGAAAGGAGGGAACTTTAGACACTTCTGGGATCACAGGAGTTGACCTAGATCCAGTGCTTTTATGCTGCAGTAACCTCCTGCCTCACCATCTCGTCTCTTCAGTCTCTCTCTGTCCCAGGCTGGCACCTTCACCACGAAACTCATCTCCTGCTTAGGTAGGTAAGACAAATTCACACCAGTTACTACAGCCTAACTTACTTTTTGTCATTTTCCCAGTAACTAGGCAGGCACTTGTACACTGTTAACTAACCCTGACAGAACAGACTAGGACAGTTCTGGAGTAGATAATTTGGCTCCTGTCCTCCATCCTGCCACACATCCCCTCCAATGCTCACACACCTGGCTTTAGTGTTTTTTTCATTATTCCAAGGAAGTAAAATGAAGGTATAGTGAATATCTGCTCCAGTCCCAGGACTGTACAACTACTGCAAAATTACATTGTATATGAGACCACAGTTTCTTGATTTCTTAAATTAATTAATAATTGCAGTGCTGGCAGCAGGCAGAAGACACCTGTAGAAGCAGATTGCGGCAGCCAGAAACTATTTTCTTGATAGTTTGTGTTTTCTATACATAGAAATAAATCTCCCTATAACTTTGACAATTCTTGTTACTACTCACCAACAATACCTCTTTGTATGCCCTGCATAAAGTCAATATAACTAAGGGCTTCTGTCTCCCATCCCCAGCTATTTTCCCACCTTGAAACCATCCGGATGAAGTGAGGGTTATCACTTTCTCCACACACATATGAACAGCACATGCAGAAAGCCGTCTCTCCTGCCAGCAACGTTAGCTGGTTTCTCTGAGATCATGCCAAGCCTGCACAAACATCTTCTCAATCAAACCAGCCAAGTCTAGTTATTAAACCTCTAATGAGTCCCGGAGGACTCCTTAAGGCTCAGATGGGTCACATCAGCCTCGTCTGGTCCCACAGAACCACTCTTTAAGAGTCCCAAAAGCTCACAGGGTTGCTGGAGACAGCAGCTCCAGAGGGCTAGGGTAAGAGCCCCAGGAGCTTCCCAAGCCATCGGCAGCAGTTGCCTCATATGCTAATTAATTCGCTCACGTGAAATACTGATGTTGTCTGGTATTTTACTGATATCATCTGGTATTTCTCAGCTGAAAGGAGAACCACAGATCATTCATTTGCAATGGAGAAGCACAGAGGGCTCACCAAATTGAAATCAAACTGAAGAAAGATATTATTCACAACTATGTCTAAAATGGTGTTGGGAGATAATTAAAAGGGCACTTATCTGTTTGTCTGGGTTTTAAACACAGCAGGTGCATTTACAATCCATCAGACTCCCATTTCTTGCTGGGATCCTGAAGCAGCAAAAGACGGCGTCTTTTTGCAGGCTCTGAAATTATGCAAAGAGTGGGGGAGGAACAACAACAGAGAGAAAAAAAAAAAAAGGAGTGACCAAATCAAATTTACAGACCAGGTTAATGATCCAAAGTAAATACCAAACTCCATACTTCTGTCCACATGAATTTTTTTATATATATATACGCACACATATTAAGGCCACAAAAAAAAAAAGTATTTGGAGATTAAAACAGTCCAGTCAATTTTAGAAAAAAAAAAAATAATCAAACTTTGTTCCAGAGATTGTTGAAGGAGAAGAGAGGAATAGGAAGCAGGGGAAAAAGAAAGAAACAGAAAAGCTATTGAATAGCTCTTCAAAGAGATACCTAGCAGAGCCCACAGCCTGGCTAGATCATTCCTGCCTGTTCTGCTTTCCAGTTACATTCCAGCAGCAGGCACATTAAAATGCAGAGATGTTAATCCTTGTGGCAATGCTTAAGAATATTCACAATGTGCTTAGCACAAAGGAAACACACAAAGCTGCCTTTTGTTCACCCTTTTGACTTAAAGGATAGGTTCAAATCCTTTTTCATTCCAAAATGTGGTACCTTTGCATGAGATCATCAGCCACCAGGACTGGAGGAAATCAAACCCATTTCACAACTCTTCACACCTGCTTTTCTTTCTCTTTACCAATTTCTTTTTTCAAAATTTATTTTTAGCTGTTAATCTTACCTCACAGGCACTGCACCCCAGATGGAGACGAAGGAGACAAGCGCAAAGGGAAAATCTTATTTGTTATTCGTAGTGGTGTCTAGAGGCCCCAGCTGAGAGCAGGACCCACCGTGATCAGCACATAGGCAGAGTAGATGTTGCTCTGCTGAAAAGCTAGCGATATAAACAAGCAAGTTGGAATAATCAGAGAAGGGAAAAAGCATCATTCTCAGCTGGGGAGCTGAGACCTAGAGCAACTAGTGGCCTTCCTCCTACTAGCACACAAGAAGAGGGTGACATCCCTGGGAAACAGATCATACCTCCAGAGTCCCAGTTCAATAACTTGCCCCCCCCGCCCCCCCGCCAAAAAAAAAACAAACAAAAAAAACCAAACAACCCAACCCAGATACTAGGGAATACTCCTAACTATTTACAGCTGTATTTTCTTTGAGTGGGCCCCAATCAATAGCACACAGCCAAGAATAGGTTAACCCTTTCCTTTTCACACTGCAAAATACACAAGCATCAAACTGTTCTCTGCAGTCCCACTATTTTTATTTTCTTTTGGTGCCAAAAATGTCACTCCAATTCAGTGTGCACCAATCTAGCTAAATAAAATCAGCAGTGAATGGGAGCTTTTTTTATTCATGCATGAAAATAGCATAAATAAGTTTGAATGAGACTGGTGGTGGTCTTTTCTGGGAACTTGATCAGAAAATCTATTTAGGAGACCTGAGAGATGTTTGTTTATAGACCAACAAGAACACATGAAACAGCCTGAAAGGACAAGAAATACAGCTCAACTTCTTTTCAGCTTTCTACAGCTGGTTTATCACCCTGGATAGGAAACCAAAAGGGACAGGAGTTAATAAATCAGACTCAGACCTGCAGATCAAGGTCTAGTAATAAATCCAGTGTGTTTGCCTTAGGTGTAAATGTAAGAATAATTCTCATCGGCTCCTTTTTCTAAAAAATTTCACAAATTTAGTCTCGTGAGGTGCCTATCAATAGAAAGCCATTTCCCAACACTTCTTTCTTAATGAAAAAATATATTATTTTTTTAGCCTTGACAACAAAATTGTTCTTGGCTCAAGTTGCACTACTTTTAATCTCATTTATGTATTTCCAGTTGTCCTTTGGATAAGAGTGACTTTTTCTGGAAAACAGACTGCTGATGCGATGAGTTTCGATGTCTTGATGTGATGATGACCTTCTAATTGAGAACCTAAGTATTGAATCTACACTTTAGTCCATTTTCTAGCTAAAGAGATAAATGGAGTCTGGTTTTCAAGCAGCAGAATTCCTGTTGCTTTTAGAGTTCCTTCTTACCAGGGTTTATACCCTACACCAAGTTTAAAATTCTTCATTATGACCTGTCTGCCAAAGCAGCAATTAGTGAAGATTTTTTAATAATAGTAAGATTTCATTTCATTTTCTCAAGATGTACAGATCATATGATGTCATCTCAATTTTCTAAACATCTGAGTGTAACTCTCCATCCAACTTCCACAAGAAGCTCATGCTTCTTTGCATCCAGAACTGATTTTCCATGAATGTTGTGCAGGAACATTGGGGCTTTTATGAGTATTTCTTCCTTTCATATTTCCTGTGACTTGCAAAACAGAAATATGGGAGACACACATCTGATCATTACAGACTAAATTCTTCTACAGCACCAGCTATTAAAGACTATCAGAAAGCTGCACCAGCATCCCTGTGAAATGAAGTAACATTGTTCCCTTTTCTTAGGAGCAAGAGAAAGGAATACCACAGGCATTGCTCCCTGCCCATCAAGACCCAAAAAGCAGCACCCAGAGAACCAGGCACTGTGTCACAATTGCTAGGAAAAAACCCAACTACTTAAAAGGAGACTGTCTCACATAATAGTGCTTCCTGAGGCTAACATCTTGTCTTGTGGGGCACAGTGCAGGGATCTGTCCGTAGAGCTTTGTTCTTTTGTAGATGGTTCTCCAAGTAGCAAGCTGTTTTCACTCTCCAGATCAGACCTCCTCCCTGGAACAAGACAGTTTGTCCTATTTGAAACTGTTTTCTTAGCTGTGTAAGACAGAACACAAACAAAAATAAATATAAACATTTTTTCACAGAAGAGACCCAACAGAGAAGTCTAATACTGTAGCAAAGTATGGCTAACATTTCCCCAAATGAGATTTCTTAACCATTTCAAATTAAAATAATTTCATAATAGAGCAACATCCCCCCTCCTCCCAACAATTTGTTGTGCTGCATCAAGTGCTGGGGTGTGAGCATTAGTCTGCCTTTGATGTGGAGCTGGGCAGTGTCAATATGCTTGCAGCAAAAACTCTTCCATGAACAAGGTCTTTGGTTCACCTCTTGCCCTGCATGGGAGTTATAAAAAAACACTGCTCCCTAGCCACTACTTGGTGATTTTTCACGAACAGGTTTAAAAGCTTCAGACTCCCCTTGGGGAACACATGCTAGGAGTTCCAATCATGGTTTAGTGGGTGCTAAACTGCCACCTGTTCCTTTGGCTGTCTGCTTCAGTGGGGGGGTTTTATCAAGGCAAATATTCCCATCACTGTTAGGCCAATGGCATCTTCATCCAGAACAATCTGGTGCTTTTGAGCATCAGACTAATCCCAAAACATTCCCAGAAATGTTCTGCAAGAATAAGAAATGTTTCCCTACTGGGGAAATGCCAAAACAGCCGTGCTTATCACAAGCTTTCCTCATAAAGAGGAAATTCCCTACTAGTGCAAGCTGGTTTACCCTGCTATGGAGACAGCCCTCTTCAGGTGAAACTGTTTTTCTGCAGAGAAGAAATGTTCTGTGCTTCATGTCTTGTCAGGTGTATCAGATTGTGGGCCCCATCTGATGGGGGTTCCTGATCTTCCTCTGCTTTAACCATTTGGAACCGAATGCTTCCAGAGCTGACTGTAGTAATAAAACTCCTCTTTCCATATCACCTCATACTTTACACTAGTTTCCCCCTTAATTTCACTGCAGTGTTGCTGATTTATCACCCCCGGCTTCCAACTCCCCTCAATCTCAAGCCCAGTGATTTTGCTCCTTCTCTTCCCATCTTCAGGGAATGCAAAAGAAAATTTAAACATTAAAACAGAACTAAACAAAACCCCAACCCTCCCACCTGCATTAGACACTCTTTTACTCTTCACTGTCTACATAGCTGTATAATATATAATTAATCCTTTGTGTTTTGTGTCAAATCACCCATTCCAGTACTTGACTCATGTAGCCCAAACTCTGCCTTGAATGTACCTCAGAGTGGGGGGACTGTCTCCTTTTGGCCTCTCTGCCCAGCTGTTACTCATTTATTAAAATATAAGCCAAATATACAATTATGATGGCGAGAACACATTACTTTGTTAACCCTTTCTGGCTATTATTCAGAATTTCTCAGGCTATGGGGATATATATTTTACTACACAGGGTTCAGATTAATTGCTTACCATTTCCCATGCCTCTGATGGAAGGAAGGGGGAGAAGGAAGGTTTTCTCTGACCAGAACCACTACCTCATCTCCTGTGAGACAATCTAGGAATGCATGTCAGAATTTCTGGTGGCATGTCTCAGGTAACAGGGAGATGTGCCTTGTAAAAAGAGAGCGAATCCTCTGCTCGGAAGGAAAACAGGACTTACGCTCAGCCTGGCCAGCACATACAGGGCCTCTCTAGCCCAGCCGTGGGTATGGGTTGTGCTGCAAGCTGCCAAATAATGTCTTGGGGAGACATGGTAGTGGGAGGTGGTTTGATGAAGGGTGGCAGTTATTAGAGGGAAAGGAAATGTGTTCTGTATAGGGAACAGCTTGGTTAGAGCTTTAAACCCTGGTCTGAAAAAGGAGTACGTCTAGTTGTTCACACAAATTCCTCAAAGGTCTTGTTTTGTGACTAGAGTAAAGCAGAAACACATTATTATGTCTCGTGGTTTCGAAGAGGTGAGGGAATGAACAACTAGCACTGGACACTTCAAGCCCTGGACTCTTAAAACCCTCACTAGCTGCACCCCATTTTACCTGCAGCAGAAGCTGAAGTGCAAAGACAGAGCAGAAATACACACAGAAGGGTCATTAGGCTCCTGAACTAACAGGAAGAATCTTATTCCAATAATTGCATCTGTTGAGCTTCCTATGGGGTGACACTTGGCAACATGTCATCACAGGGATGAGTGTGCAGCCAGCTTTCTCATATCCTGAAGGGGAGGATGGCACCAAAAACTAACCAAAAACCCAATCCATGTGTTTTTTCAGGTAACATACAGGTCACCTCCCATTTTCACTCTTATTTAGTGAGAATCAGATTCTAGGAACAAGCTTGTCAACAAAACCAGATCACTGCACACACTGGGAAGGTTAAGTCAACACAAGATAATGTTTATTCAATTTTAATGTAAGTCAGTCACAGACTTATCTGCTGGGACACGCTTCTGGGTGCCTCTGGTCATGCCTCCCATAGGAAGTAAGACTCTTGCCAAGACTAGCTCAGACCATCCATGGCTTTGTCTAGCTGATTCTTTAAGCCTCTCAAGGTCAGAGAGTCCCTGACTTCTCCAGGTAACCTGTCCCAGTGCTGCACCATCCTCCTAGGGAGAAGCTTCTCCCAGTAGCCATCCTGAACGTCCAAAACCATCACTTACAGCTGTCACCCATTGACATACCATTTATAGCTCCCAAGATGTGCAAGAGCTCAACCTCATGTTTCCCTGCACAGATCAGCTTGTTTGCTTTTTGTGATGGTCCTTGCCACACCTCCCTCTCCAGCAACCCTGGACTCCACCAGCCTCCAGAGATTCAATTCACTTCACATTTCCATGGAGTCAGTGGACTCAACACAGCTGTGGGCTGTGATGGCTTAAGCAGAGAGAGCTACAGACAAGTGAAAGGCACTAAGTGGATACTCCCCTCCAAGATGGAAGCTCCAGCATGTCTCTCATGTCCGAAGTCCCACATCCAAGTGACTGCAAGCCTTAGAAACTCTATTTTTGGTTATTTTTTTACTTCCCCCCCACCCCCCTCCACCCCTTATCTCTCTCATTTTTCCACCCTGGACTTTGAACCTCCCTATGATCTCTTTTTGTCCGCATGATTGCATCATTCATGGCAGGTAAGGTTAGCATGAATAGAAGGAAATACAAACAGCACTTCACACAGCATGCCTGCAGCTGGGAGAACCTGCAGCCAGCAGAGGTTACAGACCCCAGTCAGGTCTAATAAAGACCTGCCTCACTGGAGGGGCAGGAACTACAATTGCGATTACTCATGTTGAAATAGAGGTCACTGCATCTCCTGCTTCAGAGGCAGATCTGAGCACTGCGGGGCATCTCAGAAGGAGGTTTATTTTGTGCACAGCACTAAGGACCAGGTCAGGACAGCCCAGCAAGGCTCTATGGCTGGTCACTCAAAGGAAGAATCAACATTTACTTTTTTATTTTCTGTGGCTCAGCACAGACACAAAATGAAAGTGGAGAGAGGAAAGTATGACCTCCATTACCAGATAGGGGCATAGCCACACAAGGCACTGGGATTTGGGGTTACTGTGGTCACCACCAAGGAGAACCATCCTGAACATGGAAGATCTGAATTCAGCTACTCTCCTGGGTGCCTTAACACCAGCCAGTATACCACTAGTCCCCATCAGCTCCACATAGCTGTCTTGGAGGTACCTGCTGTGTCAGCACCAGCAACAAAATCTCTACTTGCTTCTGTCACCAGCAGACTTGCCATGTAAGACAAGGAGAACAGGGGGACTGTGCTGGGCAACCACCACTCACCTGGCAGGATAAAGAGGCTGTTTATCTGAGAAAGATCACTACATCAGCAGGGACCGAGGCACTATCAGCAGTGCTGGCTGCCTTATAGGGTCGTCTCCTTGGAGCAAGTAATTTGCGAGAGGTGTGAGCAAGAACACTGCAAAATTCAGGACATCTCTGCAAATTCCAGATTGATGCAGCTGCTCAAATATAATTATGAAAAAGTATTAGCAATTGAATTGGGAAGACATTGCAAAAGAGCTAAGGAGAAAGAAAATAAACTAGCATGCTGTGATTGATGTAAGCATGTAACAGTCTCCACATGTCACTGGGATCAGCATGATCTGCACCAGCTGAGGCACTGCTTCCAGAGACAGAAAAAAACTTCCAAAGTGAGCAATTGCAGCCAGGGCCAAGCCCTTGTTCCCTGTTACAGTACTGAGCCTCCCCACCAGGCAAAGATGGGTTTTCAGGGGCCATTGGCCACAGTTTGTGCTTCTGTGCTTGTCAAAGCTTGGGACTGAAGAACAATCAGCCAGGAGTCAGGAATAGCCTTCATCCCTGCTCAGAATTATACCTCTGGGCCACCAAGAGTGCTTGCTTCTAACTAGTGGTGACGCTGAGCATCCCTAGACCTCACCACAAACAGTAGAAGCTGCTGGACCCTGCCAGCCATTTTCCACACAGGCACAGCCCCTGATTACAGCTGACATGACCCATTGGTGCTGAGCCCTGGCGAGGCATGGAGACAGAGAAGTAATAGTCAGTGTTGCTCACTGGACTCACACAACATGGCCAAGGTTGTCAAACAGCCACCCTCTCCTTTCTTGTGTCATTTTTACTGTCACATGGCCAAGCACCCTAATACAACTTTGGTGCAAAAAGGTGGGAAAAACTTCCCATTCTAGATCAAACAGAGTATGTGATTCAGCCCCAGACCAACAGATTGTATGTTGTGCAACCATGTGGACATGCAAAACACATTGAGTCTCTTGCTCTACTTCCATAAAGCACATCCAGAAAGATGTAACATCTTGTCTATCAACAGAGAGAAGACAGTATGGGCAGTTATTAAGAGATATCCCAGATGCATTTAACTCTTTCTACTTAGCACATGGCTACTGAGCAGCAGGTATGAAGGATATAAGGCCACTGCCTTCAGGCAATTCCTGTATCTCATCACTCTCCGGCCAACTACTGTTGTTTTAGATGAAGGAAAAGGTTTCTTGTGTTCTTTTCCCCCTCCTGCCCTTTATTCTTGTTTGATCTTGGGATATCTAATTTTAAAAGGCACTAGCACAACACTACAGATCTGCAGTTAATGAAGAAACAAGAAGCAGTTTCAGTCCCAAGACACAGGATAGCCAATAGAAGTCTTTCCGTAGGTTTCCACAGGTTTTGGATTAGACCTTTAGAGCAAGGAAGGAAAGAACACAAACCCTTGTGCTTTGTTCATGCCTTCAAGGAGTGAGGAGCCTGGGACACTCAAGGTGAAGCCTTCTGGATTGTCCTGTCCCCAGCAGCTGCACACCATGCACCAGACAGGGCGAGCTGGCAGGCACAGCCAGCACTGGATGTTACCACCCAAGCGGGATGCCTGCAGATGTCTTTTCCAGAAGGGCTTGGAGGCAGCTCGGGGATTTTGCTGCTGAATCAGGCATTCTGCGGCACAGGCAGAGACCTCGCCGCTGGCGCCGAGCCCTGCAGCTGCACAACGCCTGGCACGCGCCAACGGGACTGCGGAGCCAACATGGACAAGCTCGGGGCGACGTGGGCTCACTGCGGCCGCTCTCTCACTTCCAGCTGATGACATCACTGGAGACTTCTGTCCTCTCAGCAGGAAAAGATGAAAAATAGGCACAGGAGGACAAACCACAGGAAATGTGTCCCTGTCCGGGAGAAAAAGGACTTGTACACAGCATGCGCTGAAGATGCTGGAGCCCAGAGGAGGTGCGTAGATTTGGCACTTGAGCGCAAACAGTATGTCCCAGTCGCTGGCCTTCTGAGGCATGAATATTTAGGTTATTGGTATAAGGATATGTGTCCCAAAATACTCATTTGTCCACCGTTTCTGGAAGCTCTTCAAATGTAGTATGTCTCAGTCTTTTCTCCTAGACTGCTTCTACCTGCCTTGGCCTTGTAAAGACTTCATTTTCAGCTGCCATAAACTATTTATCTCTGCAAAGCAAGCATCCCAGGCCATTTTACTCCCTGCTTTGCTGTAGGTTCTTTAGAGAAATAACTTGTTGAGCCTGAGGATAGCATGGATATCTGCTCTGTGCATTAAACAGCCATACAAACACATATGTTCTCTCTTCCTTATTTCACTTGGATGCCAGTTGTATTACACAGATCTCAGGGCAAGTACAGATACAAGGGTCCCCCCCCAAGTTTTGATGTCTTCTGAAAAACCCAGAGGCTCTGCCTGCCAGCTTGTTTTTGTAATGCCTGGCCACAGAAACAGTGTGGAAAGGACAGGATCTGTCCAGTCTTGTGGCAGTATTTCCATTTGCTGTGTTTACAGGGCATCTCCTCTCTTATGGCAATTACAAGTGGTGGGCAGTTAAAGGCACTTCTGAGCACACCACCACGCAAGTGTCACACTCCAGCTGGCAAGGGCAGGAGTAACAAAAGTAAGAGCAGCAGCTCTGGAAAGGAAAATGAGAGGGCCTAAGATGGGGGAATGGAAGACTAAAACATCAGATTGAAAAGGAACAATAAATCCCTGGTGAGGAATATAACTGGGGGAGTAGAGATGGAACAGATTGCAGCTCAGTAACGAGGCATTTTCTTTGGGATCTTCAAATTCATTTGGGCTTTCTGACAGAGAAAGACCCCATGCTATCCAGAAATCTGCTTGACCTCCCTCACTCTGTCCTCCATGGCAATACCTGCAGGAGCATCTGGAGCAGGCAGGTCTGGCAGAGCCCACCCGGCCCAGCAGCGCAGGCTGAGGCCAGCCTGCCCTTGCCTCTGAGCCCCTGCAGCAGCCTAGGGAGAAGGCAGGCAGGACATCAGCAGGGCCATACCTTTGTGGTGCCTGCTAAGCTTCAACACTTTAAGTTGCATACACCTGTCAAACTGGGCAGGATGCTGTCCTTGTGACACAAAACCAATATGACAGACAGGCTCAACATCACAGGCAGTGCCCCAGACACGAGGGGCTGCCTAGGACCATTAAAGGATGGCTGACGGCATCTTGCAAAACTCTGTCTTCCTGCAGGGGTCCTTGCACTATTAAGATTATAGCTCCTCTGGCAGGCAGGAAGCTTTGGTGTGTAGGGGTTGCAGATGGCAAGGCAGAGCATTTCAGGATATGACACCCCTGGAGTGGGGACGCTGCTACCAGCCACAGACTAGTGTTCTGGCACTGCCGAGGCATCCTTGCAAAACTCTTCCAGGGAAGGAGAGGTAGGAAAGACAGCAAGCCGCAGATCCTCAGATCTAGCTCCCACCCCTCAGTTCCCTGTATTTCATTAGGCAAATAATAGCTCAGGGTCAATAGCATCAGCCTCTTTCCTGGAAATGAAATAACCACAGCCAACTATCAGGTTGCCAAGCTGGGGACCCAGGGATACAGGCAGAGGCCCCTTCTCTACACTCAGCTGCTTTTGGTGTCTCTAGCACAGCATTATTTCCATGACACTAGGCAATAGCACGCCTCTCCTCTTCTGTGGTTTGGGGAATTAAGTGTCTGAAAGATGGGGCAAGAGCTCCCAAACACATGCTTGGTTTCCACATGAAGCCTTGCTAGAAGTACACAGGAAAAAAAGGTTGGGGGGCCCATTTATTTTCTTTCCTATGGGATAAATATATTGCAGTTGTCAGAGTTATCAGATACTTTCCTTTAGTATTAAAAAAAGATAAAATCAGCATATTCAATAGTTCTGTGGGCACAGCACACACAGAGTTCAGCTCTATGAAGATACAAATTGCTAACATTGACTGGAAGATGTCCACTCTCCAACCATTTGCAGGGATGTAGAGCACAGAGACACAAAGTATCCCTTGCAATATTTGGTTACAACAGGATGAAAAGCTTGGTTATGACTTGAAGCAAGTCACATACACACTGGCAGCCCAAAAGCTGGGGACTGCCACCTCTCAGCTTTGCACTAACGTGTACTGCTGCCCCTTGTGCAGTCAGCAGCAATCGCAGACCCAGGACCTCCACAAAGAAGACAAGCTGATGAGAGGGACCCTGCTAAGGAGGAATTAATCAGGTGATAGATCAACCTTTCAAGACCCATCCTTTTAATCAGCTGACATGGTCTTTCCTCTACCTGTCCACAAACTTACCTCACAGACGGACATGTCACTGGAGCTTATTTTACTATGGAAACAAAACAAAGAGCACAGTGCCAGCACATGGACCACATCACTGGCAACAGTGCAGCAGCCATCTGCCGGCAGAAGTCTGAAGACATGATACTCCACCTCCTGTTTCATAACATATGTATTCTCTGATATGGCACTACAATACATTGCTTTTCACACATACATGCATTCCTCTAAATGTTCTCCCTGCTATTGGAAAGGTAAAGTTTCTGTGAACCAGACAGCTAACAAATATTTTTATCCCTCTTAAAACCCCAGAACCAGCTCCAGTTGCCCTCCCCTGTCTTAAGTATTTGCACTTACAAATGCTTACTTACAGCTACACAGACTCAAGCCTGTAATTAATCAAAACCCAACACTTCACACCAGTGGTAAATCAGCAAGAGCAGTCTGCTCTTGGAGAGATGACCAACTAATATGGGACATCTTCAGCAGTAAAGAAACATGCTGTAGGCACACACAATATATAGTTAGACAGCTACAGGGCTCACCTAACAGCATTTGTGACGAACCACCAGCCCAGGCAGTCTTCTTTCCAACACAAAAAAAACAGTCGAGACCCTGCCAACATGGAGCCAGTTACCACTGTGCCTGCAAAAGGTATGAATATATTTTACATCTTTCTTGGTTGCATATCCATTTAGGTGTTATCACCAGTTTTTCAGGGACCTCATATTTAGTTATTTTATTTTCCTCTCCTATTAAAGTTTTATTATGTGTTTGACTCAAGCTCAATGACTCTTTACAAGCCACCTCTAGTCTTTTATTTGAGGACATTTTCTTACAGAGAATATATGTTTCTGGCTGTTGCTGACATTGCACATATTGTTAAGAAAAGCCTGCCTGTAAGCTGCAAAGTCAGTGTATTTCTGAAGCATAAGAACAAAAAAGCAGACACCATTTTTAATGAATCTCAGATCATCAGTCACTAAGGTACACTGCTTTATCAATCTTGAACACAAAGGACTACCAGCTCTTGTGCTCTGTAGAAGCAACATTCCTGCCTTCTATGAAGAGATGATTCAAAAAGCACCTTTATCCCAATTTATTTAAAAACAAGACCAAAACCCAAGACACAACAAAACACAAATCCCCATGAGCTGACTTTTCCAGGGAGGGTCCTTACCTCCAACACTGCCAATAGAAAGTCAATATTTAACTAAACAGATACCACAGAAATACACTTCAGTTTCTGGAAATAAACATGAAGGCCATAATGAACATGCCTGCAAATTCCCCACATGGCACAAACTTACTGCATGGCCCCAAGGACACCTGGGAGCTGGATCTAAGCTCTCTGGATTTATCTGCAGATTGGTGAGGAGACAGAATAGGAGAGAATAACCTATAGTTGCAGTCTTGCAAAGCTGTATTCATTTCAGGTTCTACGTAATTGTTCTTCCACAATACACTGCAAACTCCAGAGGAAAAGTGCAACATCAACTTTCTCAAATTCCTTTCAGTTAGGAAAATAAGTTGTGGAGAAGTTGTTTTTCCTAAGTTAAAGTAGCAAAAAAAGCCTTCAGTGTAACAACTCCTCAGCCCACCTGAACAACACATGGATTTCTAGAGTGGCTGGGGAATAACCTCTGTGGATTTAATCAGGATCCATCTTTTTTCTTCTCTTCCTTTACTTTCCTCCAATCTCTTCATTTTAGTGGAAGACAGATTGCAAGATGGATCCCAGAAAATAAACATTTTAAGTTTTGATTTGCTGTGACACTTAAATAAAACCTTTAACCAGTAAGCACAGACTCACACAGGAGACCACATTGGATTCTCACCTGTCTTTCTTCAAAGAATGAATGCTTAAAAATTTATGAACAGGTTAAACACTTCTGAACATTTGACTGCATGCACAAATGCTTATGGAACAAGTGTACTCTTAGGCTATGTGAACTCTGGCAGTTAGGAAACTTCTATCAAGGCAGAGAAGCTGCAGGGAAGATCCAGCAACAAGAAAAAGGTTACAAGACATGACAGAAGGAAACCCAGCAGCAAGGTACATTTGTTATACCTTCATCACCGTGACTCCTCATAGGCATCTTCAACCACTTAAGAGAGTATCAGACAGGACTTGTTTTTCTGATCAGGAGGACAGTGAACATTTTCAAGCCTACCAAAGCAGCACAAAACCCCAGTAAACCCAAGCCACAGAAACAGACACAAGGTGGAATTTCACTTCCCTCCTCTGTCCCCCAGCCTTCTCCCAAAAAAGTTAAGGCACTCTAAAAACAGGCATTGGCTGTTTTGCTGTAAGTCCAAGTTACTTTGAAATAAAAACAGATTTGTTGGCAGGTTTTTTTCCTCCCAAAGAAAAGCAGTATCAAAACCTAATCTCCTTCTACACACAACATAGGTGCAAGGAATCTATATTTTACCCACAGAAGACTGCTGTGGGAAAGACATCTCAGACACATCTCCTGGGTTCATGGAAACTGAAGGTAAACTCAAGGAGCAACTGAGAGGTGCAATAAAAAGTTTGGCTTTATTATATTGTAGGATTATCCCTTCGATTGTAACCCTGTAATTTTAGTCATGGTTTCTCTGGGGTTCATCATGACTAACATCTCGTACTGTACATCCCTGACAGCAGAGGAAGTGCTGGCCTCCTAAGTGGTAACTGTGGTGAGTGCAGCCCTTTGTTTTTACCGGATATTTTCAGGGTAGCACAGAAAAAGCAATCACATCTGGGACCATCTCGAGGGGATATTGGCAAAAGTCCAGAGGCACCATAGAAGCAGCAGCAGACTGTAGATTTCCATGCCTTGGGCAGGATGTCTGTTTCCACAATGGCTGGGGAAGGAAGGATTACAAAGAGAGATGGTCTGATATGAATATAGCCATGATAAAAAGACTGTGTTAATTTATTTTAGCAAGAAGAAAGATGCCCACAGTCACTGGGTTACAGACATTAAGTCTCATGCCTCAGGGAATTGGGAATCGGCTAGTCTTGAGGCAATGTTAAATACTGGATTTTAAAAGAAGTACAAAAACAGAGAGTGCAAAACAGATGTGGCAGACAGTGAGTTCTTCTCATTCATCCTGGAGATTTTCAGAAAATTATTAAAATAATTTCCTCAGCAATTTCAATACTGGTAGCTCTATCCTGGACAGAGGAGTCTTAGCAGCTGCAAGGTAAACATCTGTGCTTTCCAAAATCAAGCCTCTTCTACAATAAAAACTACCAGCCTTTTACTCACAGATTTGTTCTGCCACCCTTGGAAAGCTGGGAACATTCACATTAGCAAGCAGAGCAGAGTTACTGACCTGCCTATAAAGAGCTTTAGTAAAACTTTAAAAAGCACTCTATCATGTGAACACTCCCCCCTCTTCTGGTTGCCAGCTGGTCTTTATGCCACCTCAGCTTATGTTTTTATGAAGGGAAAACCAAAGATTTTGGAAGTAAAGCTTGAAGTTGATATTCCCTGTATAAATGAGGTCATTTGCAGCATGATGGATCATCACCTTCTCTAACCTCTCAATATCTGCCTGTGGCAAGTCATTCCACCTGCACCCTGTTCTGGATCACTTTGCCTTTTCCACATGTAGTTTGGTTTTGTGCATTCCTATGTCAAATTCCAGCACTTACAGCTTTAAGGAGACAGCTGCCCTCACCTTGCTCTGCTTTTACTGAAGTTCATTCTTCGTTGAAATTCTGACAAGTTTAGAGGCAGGAGGTTAATGCTGCAGGCTGTATCGTGAGCTCCTCCTGGTGGTCATTAATATTGTATTAATTATTTGAGCTCAAAAAGAAAACAAACCCCAGCTTTCAGGCATTTTTCTCTTCTTCTATACTCAAACACGTTTTAAAATGGAAACAGAAAATAAACCATATATTCTGAGACTGTCATAGAGGCTTTCATTCCTCCCTACTTGCTGGTGTGACTGTCCTTCCTAACTATTTGCATATCCTGAAGACAGCCTTCTCCATCAGAAGTCTGAAGGGCAGGAAGAAGGAAAAAGGAATGACAGTTATCCTTATAATTTTTTTGAGATTGGGATGGAACTGATAGAAAGGGAAATTTTATTCTACTCAGCATAGGTAAAAATATCACAGAAAGCTAATTTATTACTAATCCTGGCACAAGGTGTTAAGCAAATCAGCTTGTTAGGCACTGCACAAGTATCTAGCATCCAAGAGTTTCTGGCTCAGAAAGGTTACGCTGTAAAGACCAAGCAGGAACAAGTAAATGAAACTAAAGGTGGGGAAGAAAACAATGCAAGAATTTTTGCCAAGACCATCACTAGCAGTGGTCTTCACTCCCCTTCTAGCTGGCTGTTAGTATACAGTATTACAGCATTGCAGAGTGTCTTCTGATGTCTTTATAATGTTACAGCAAAATATGAATATGTAAATAAATTCATGTATATGAACTTACTAGCCAGGTAGCAGAAACAAAATCTTGGTGTCAGATCTGCTCAGAGCCTTGCTGTCAAAAACTGACTCGACATACTTTGATCAGAACAGGACATTGGACACTCTTAAGGATGGCCTAGTATAAGTCTTTGTTAATGCTGCCTGTTTTCAAGTAAATAGGCAAAATGCCTCGTGTCAGAACCCAGGATCTAGTATTAGGAAGGCTTATTTTAAAAATGTTCTGCTCAGGATATCCTTCTTATAACATGGCATGGAATTGTACAACAGCTGATCTACATAACACAAGATAATCCATTTTTTTCCCCATGACCTTCAGCATCCCTTCCATTTTTCCTTTGATGCTTCTACATGATTGCTGCCTCTTATTCAGCAGGTGAAGTGCAGACCATGAGTTTCCAAAACCTAGTTTGCTCAGGTACTGTTATGTAGAGAGAAAAGTGGATTACACCAGAGGTCAGTCACAGCCTGCCCATGTCAGACTGTGTTCTTGTGCAGATGGTGTTTGCCTCAGCAGCCAATCCCCACTTCTGGGAAAAGCATGGATTGAATGAGCTGCACACACACAAATACGTATCTTGTCTACTGTGCACCTCTAACACACCTTGTGAGCTAACAGTGATGCAGGTCTATTTTTGAAAGTGATCTGGAAGTCCCTTGCCATAATGTCTCCAAGAGATAAAAGTTTGTTTTTCTAAATTTTACTGTTACACCTTTTGAACTTCCCAGCTATTGATGTTATTGATGATGATCTTGATGGTGGTGACTTGAAAGGCCTTTAGACTGGTGACTGTTGGCTATTCACAGGTATGGCAACCTTTGGGCTTGCACTTCATCATTAATTGTCACCTTAAGACATTGATACCATTTGAGAGGACAGGAAAATCTGTTAACAACAGCTGCACTCAGAAATGCCAAAAGAATTATGTGCAGAATTTGAAAAATGTAGAAATGAAGGGCCAGAGATAACTTACATATGAGAATTACATCAGTGAAAAGGACTAAGTATTTCAATGCAGAAACACTGCAAAGCATAGCCAAAAAAAAAAAAAAAAAAAAGCTCTCTAAAATGCCCAATAAGATTTTGTAGCCTTCAGCTACAAAAACTAGAAGTCTGTAGAAATAATCCAGTTAATTTTCCAGACTTGTCATTTTTAACTTGCATCAAACTTGGTTGCAACAGAATACAAGCACAAACATAAGTAGTGAAATGAACTAAATTTAAAAAATAAAAGTAAAAAAAAAATTAAATATATTCCAGCTCAAATCCTATGCAAAAAATCAGCCAGAATCTGGATCTATTATAGTCCAGTCTTCCTGGCAGATAATAAATAAATTCAATCTGAGAGTTCCAGAGATCTTAAGTAATTCTCAAAGAGAAGGTCACCTGGCTTAGATGCTTTTATAGAAAGGAAACGTGTCTGTTCAATCTCCTTCCATCCTGTTACTACAGTCACTGAAACACTGACAATTTAGTGCTGCAGTGATAACATGGCTTTCCAGGAGAAGCTGCTATGTTTCTGGATGACTGAAACATTGGACAAAGCTACAGTCCACTCAGTTTCACTCAAAGTAATAACTGAGAGATGAAACAGCAAAATAACAATGTTTTAGAAAAAAAGCTTTTCCAAAGTTGCAAAAATGAGAGGCTCACTTCATATTGTGCCAGTACTGTCAGTGAGAGACTAATTTGGAATAGATTTAAATAATAGTTCAAAATAGTCAAAATCAAGCTGACTCCAGGGGTTGCATTTATATGAAAATTCACACCATTCCAGGTATCAGCTTCAGTACCTCATTATTTTCTGTCCTGTTTATTACAGAAATGTATTTAACCCCTCCAAACCCGACATATGTGCAGAGGAAGGGAAGGACGCTCACCCAGGGAAGCCCTCCCCACCTGGAAGCAGTCTCCAGTAGCTGTGACTAAGGATGGAAGCCTTCCTCTAAGAGAACCCTGGTGAGACTGGCTACTGCTTCTCCTTCACACAGCAGTAAGCAGTGATGCCCATTTTTTGGGGTCCCACTGACTCCATGCTCTTCACCACATGGGCTGACAGGGTTTGAATACATAAAAAAGCAAGAAAAAGGCCCACAGGAGCTAACCTGTCAGCCAGCAAACATGCCTTCTGCAGGTGCCTAGGTGATGTGTGCAGGCTGCTGCTTCAGTGTCCTAAAGGACACGTTCCTCTCCTGATTGGCCAATTACTCTGACCCCTGCTGACCTCTTCCATC
The DNA here is from genome assembly GCA_024611195.1 of Ceyx melanurus. Taxonomy (NCBI): domain Eukaryota; kingdom Metazoa; phylum Chordata; class Aves; order Coraciiformes; family Alcedinidae; genus Ceyx; species Ceyx melanurus. The sequence continues at coordinate 74,522 of JANHGL010008746.1, forward strand.
ATGAGTACACTCCAGAGGCCCTCATCACATTAGCAAAACAAAGGTTAAGATGTAGCAGCACAATCCAAAGCCTTCCCATTTAATTAATTCCTGAACAGGAGAGAGCAACTCCCAAGTCAGCAGAGGATCACCCCGCCTCCTTCCCACAGCAGGCTGAACTGGGAGGCACTCCGACAACTTTCTTCCAGGAAAGCAATGAGAAGAAGTCTTGATTGAAGACCCCCGAAGAGCAAACTGCAGCATCACCTGAAAATCCTTAGAAGCACAGCTACATAGTAAAAAGATATGTCACTATATCAACAGAAGCATTTAGATGTCATTAAAAACCACCATATACACATTCAGCAGTTGAACTGGTAAGAAATTAAGGGTAGGACTGCAGCCAAGGTGTGCAAATCTAAGCAGATTCTTTCCTAGAATAAACATGGTACTTCTAGCCAGAAATTTCAGCCCTATTACTTGCAGCCATTTCTATCACCTCACAGTCTAAGTATTTCAGATATTAAGCCCATTCTGTGTAACTCCTCCAAGCAGGTGGAAGAAATTACCTCATCTTATACACAAGATATCCCCTCTATTCTCTACAGCTATGTACATTTTGATTAGTCAACAAAACATCTTTTAGGATCTCAAGTTAGACTATAACCTGTGCTTTAGTGCTTTGGCTAATTGACTGGAGGTACAGGCTCCACAGAACATTTAACAGTTAAGAGATTTATTTTTGTGTTGTTACCAGTTCCTTTTCAGTGAAACATACACAACAGCCTGGCACAAAATGCTACTCCATTTTTTCTTCAAGCAATGAAATGTAAAATTTAGTGAGTATTGACAGAACTACTTTGTTGTAAATTAAAATGTGTAATAAAAGGATTAGTGAAAACATTCCTTTAATCACAGTTATAAAAATATTAGTATTACTGGAGTTTGGTAGCTGGCATTATATATTGTTAAAAATTATTTGAAATTAGAGGCAATAGAAAACATGGGGGTTTATACACAAATATATGTGGGTGTTTATACATAAAAATACATGCTTGATGTTGTACTTGCCATGGTTGAAGACAGTTTGAGTACAGTAAAAACGTACATATATAGATCCTGTGACCTGTTAAAGCTTTTCCGACTTCCTCAATTTTGTAATCTTGTGAATGGTTCTCATTTTGAAGTTGTTGTGGCTTTTTAATGTATTGAACACATTAACCTCGGGGAATTCTGCCTTACTCCTACAGCTCCTCTCAGACGCTACATACATTATGCATTCAATCCATCCAAACATCATCATTTTTCTCCTCCATTACTAAAGTAAGTGCCATTTAAAATGTACTTTAAAATAAGAAAGCTACTAATGGCAACATTACCAGAAACGCTCTATAAGCTACCAGTCCATAGCAGTGGCCCTATATTGCAAGTACATAAGCAAGGCACGATAGGTATGCCGAAGCATCTTACACCTGAACCATGAGCACTAAACATCACCTTTATCTACTACTCCAAATGTCAGTTGGTCTAATAAGTATCACTTCCCTTTAAAAATCTCACTCATGTGGAATGCATAACATGGAATCTCTTTGTTTCTGTGCAAACTGAACTCCTTTAAGTGAAATCCTCTCAATATTGAAAAAAGTGGACAAATGGAATCAGCACCTAAAATAATGTAGCCCCAGAGAGGTATGTTACACAATGCTTTTTCATTTTCCCAAAGCCTCACTTAGCCCTCCTCTCCAAGCTGCTGCAAAAGCCTGGGGGGAGAAAGAGAACATTCAGATGCCATGTCCCATTTAATGCTTGGTCTCCCTCCTAAGACTATGGCAATGCAGCATTACTCGTACTGCTCAGCTTTATGACAGGCACAGCTGTCCAGCAGGCTTTGGAACATGGTCAACTGATTTTGCAGTAGCAGGATGCACAGCTCACAGATCTTTTTTCTTTCCCTTCCCAGTGGACCTAGACTGAATATGGATGGACTCAGAAGCAAAATGGTCCCTCTCAATGAAAACCCTATCTAGAGACACCTAGTTCTGACATCACTTTTAGGACAGCAGGCATGGCAAATACACTCTGAATGCTCTCCTTCAATAGCTATAACAGCTGGAATACATACGTTAGCTGCCTCTTAGGAAGAAGCACTTTAACCACATGGGAAGAGCTCTGTTTAGTAACCATCACACAATGGAATTCAGAACAAGTTCTATGAGTGCTGGTCAAGCACAGGAAAATAATTTCTGGGACAGACCTGTAATGGATCTGTTTAAAGGCCTTCCCCAAAAAAGCAAAACCTCTGTAACTAGATCAACAACTCAAGAATGAAGCACATGATATAGCACCTTTTTCAAATTAATACTATCCTGAAAAAGCTGCCTAGTTAAACCACATTTCCACAGACCAGATCCTATTCTAGGAGACCAGAGTAGCAGCTTCTAGAGTTCTGTGGGCTCAGCTTTAACTTGAATAAAAAGCTGACTTGCATCTCTATGGCTTAGCATCAGGGTGTATGAATCAAGGGCAAATGTTTCTTCCAGATAAATATCACGTTCCCCCAATTATGGGCACTTTACTCACACTCAATGCAGCAAATAAAACATTTCTTATGACAAATAAACTTTAGGGTAAAGCATCACAAACAAGCAAACTCTTTGAATACTGTTCATTTAGTTGACTTACATGTTCCAAAGTATTTGACTAATTTTTCCAAGACCAAAGCAAATACAGCTGAAGTAGTACAGATAAATAGATCTATTAAGCCAAATACAGTTCTTCAAAAATTTGCAATACTTATTCTAAAGACTGAATATAATTGGCTTCAGAGAAATCAGACTTTAGTCTAGACAAATCAAACTGTCCTATTAAGCCGACTGTTAGATGGAATACTATGAGCTCTGGCAATGACAGACTTTACTCACTGTCTTGAACACCAGCTATTTCCTCTGCAGTCAGAGACTTTAGTCATTGACCACTGTAGAAAAAAAGGCATTTAAAATTCCTGGTTGTATCAGAATGAGTAACAATAATATTGTGGCTTCACTGTTTCAGTCCTCGTTAATTTTTGGCTTGAAAGAGCTAACATCACTTACCATCAGTAAAAGTGTAATTTCAAGGGTTCCCAGGAGAAATAATTCTATACAAAGAAAAAAAAAAAATGTTTCTATAGAAATCAACACTCAGCATGATTGACTTCACCATATTCATTCTACTACTCAGGTTTCCATCGTCAGTCCAAAGTAATATCTAAACAAAACAAACAAGAAAAGGATTGGTTGAATGTGTTAACCAGTAAGGTACCACCATAATAGCTTCACAACTTAAGCAGATCATGACAAACCCTCTAGATGAGTTTAACTTCACTATATGTACACAGAACCAAGTTTGTAGGCACTTCACAAAAGGGTACTATACCTCAAAACCAGTAGAATACTGGTGATTAATAACAAACAGCAACAAAAAAACACACACACACGCAAAAAAACTAACAAAAAAAACCCAACACCACACTAAAGAAAAAAAAATACCTACCAAACCAAAACCCCACACCACCCAAAAAAAAACAAAACCAACAACTTCCATCTTCAGATACCAAGAAGGGTACCTTGCCCATTCCCTGACTTCAGACATTGAATTCCTTTGCCATATTTGGTAGCCTTGAAATCTTTGAATTCCATCAGTCCATTAGGAAACAACAATCCAGTTAAGTATTTCCTCATTGTCCTCAAAAAGAAAAGCAGAAACTCTGACTTCTGATGGGAAACATCACTTGCTGAAGGCTATCCATTAACATTTAAAGCAGCACTTAAGAGTTATTTAACCTATTTTCCAGTGTATTATCCTACCTATTAGCCACAGCACAACACTGAGAGAAAAGCTCTAGCAAAAACAAAAAGAACAATAGTAAAGGTGCTTATACAGGTTTTTTTTTTTATATGGGTATGAGACTTGTATTTGTGGCCCACTGAGGTGCTCTCTTAAGTCCATTATGCATTTTAAGACAAAAACAGTATGAGCAGTGAGCTCAGTGTGACAAACCCATGACTCTGATGGGAAAGTGTAGGTTATTGTGTTGTTCTTCAACCACAGTGATCAAAGACTTTTTTCCAAATATGTGGTTGCTCTAATAAAGAAACAGTTCTTCGGACCTTTGGCAGATCTTTGGCTAACCAAATTTAAAGCAGTTTTAACACAATAATTGAAAAGATGTAAAGGCACGTCAAAATGCAGCAGGAACTGATTTCTGGGCAAATATTTAATCTACAACTTCAGTACTTAAATATTTTTTTTTTCCCCTTATGATTTCTTACTCCACTCAAATTAAATGTGTTTTTTAACCAGCACAGAAGTTACTGGCCCCCACATCTACAACACTATTTTGAACTTCAGGCCACAGAACTTAGTAGTTTGTTGGGGTGTTTAAAACTACTTTACTCATATTTAAACAGCACAGGATTTGATGAGGTCAGCATACTTCTTCACTGCCTGTAAAGCACCAGGCACAATGGAGTTCTGGTCCGTGAACAGATCTCCCCGTTGTTATAGTCAACCATAAATACTCTCTAAACTAGAATCCAGGCTAAGAAGTAAACCTGAGCAGTTGCAGAGGATGTTCAAATCAAACACCTTTTGCCATCTTGTTCTTCCAATGTTACTGCTGCATCATTTTATCTGCATCTCAAAATTATTATCTAAGCAGAAGTCTGCCCATCACAGCACTCAAGTGGTTCAGAAGCATGGAGCACGTTACACAAAGTTGAAATGCACCACAGTAACACTTCTGCTACCCCCAAGTAGAGCACCCACATGCAAACACTGTACTGCCATGGAGTCAAAACAGGGAGCACGTAAAAGTGTAAACCAGAAGACGATGTGGTGGGAGAAATCATCCAGGATAAAAGCAGGTATGACAAAAATACATGCAAGTGTGAAAAATAAATATCTTCTTCCTGAAACAGCATACACTTAAGAAGATAGAGGGGAAATCAAGAGATGAGTCAGTAGCATGAGATAAACCTGATTAAAATACAAGAGCAAGAACATGAAAAATAACATTTGATACCCTTCTTACAGTTCTAGATCTGCTAATATAACAGATCACTAACAATTCCACATTCCTTTTATATTAGGATTGAAAATATATATTGACATCTTCACAAAATGCATTTACTTGCCATATAATATACCTGGATTGAAATGAGACTTTCACTGTGAAAAAAAATAAATAAAACCAACCAAAAGCAAACCAAACACCAGTATGAGAATATTGCCTCTCACATTTTTCCAGAAAATTTCTTCTTTAAAATGTGACAATTAAAGGGCACAGAGATCATAATTAGAAAAGCATTTTTTCCTCGCAATGTTCTGTACATATATCTGCATTTACAGTGAAGTAAATGAGCAAAAGTGTGAAGAAATTAAACGCTTTAGAGTGCTAAAATCAAAACATAAGCAATACAATTTTTTAATTTCAATATTTTAAAGTACAGAAAGTGGAAACTATGAATATCAAATACAAATTTAAACAAAGCCACTTGTCCTCCCCTAGAATAATCAATGTGAACTACTTATAGAAACTTACAAATTTAAAGCAAAATCAAAACAAAATAAATACTGTACATACACTTTCCCTGCCTGCAGGCAAAAGAGGATGGGAAATACTGTTATGAATTGAAAAAAATGCTCTTAAAGCTGCAGCATCCCATTTCCCAGCCAAATACTTAACACAGTAGTGCGTTTCTGTAAAAAGGAAGACACACATACACAGACCCCTACTGAGCTAATATTTTCAGAGAGATTAGAAGCAAAGATAGAAATTAGACTATGAGAGTAGAAAAATGAGAGGAAAAGACAAAACGGGCCAGCAAAACATTACTACAAAACTAGTAAAATATAGCCAAGAACTAGCCCCCTCTTTTTTTTTTTTAACTCCGTGTGTTTTCTCTTAAAAAAAAAAATAATCCACCAAAGCATTGGCAGCAATAGGCATTTCCCAGCAGAAGTGACAATACATATCAATATAATCTCTTAAAGTGATCCCTTTCATTCCCTTCCCACAGCATGAAACTCGTATGGCTTAATTTATATTAAAAGTAGAAAAAGTCTTTTTTTTTTTTTTCCCAAACAGAAATGCAGCCTATGAAGAACATGCATTTCCTTATCAGTGCTACTTATATTTCCCACCCACTGCATGAATTATCACTCATACACTCCCACAAAGAGGGTTAACTAGGGTTGGGGGTATTTTTTGTTAAGAGGATTTTGTGGGTTCTTTTGGAAAAATGGATGTTGCAGCTTTTAATCTTGTTTAATCACAAATAGTAAGGCCCTTGGTTCTATTTATATTTCTCTGAAAGAGTAACTCTGGGCTCACTCAACCCCAGAGCTACTAACAGCTTTTAATGGTCTGGAAGTATCATGTGAATTAAAGTCTGGAAAGACACTAGATTTGGGGGTCATGGTGGGGGTGTGAAGGGAGAGGTGGGCATGTGGAGCCTAAATAGGGCCCTAGTTACAGACTTGCAGTTCCAGATCATTCTAGCTTTGGTTCCACTTAGTCTCCCACAATTACAAAACAGGGGGTAGCAAGATTCACATCAGCTCTGACTCTGAAACCCTACAAAAATGTTCAATGTTTAAAAATTCATGGCCTTGTGAACAAAGGCAGCTTATGCCATAGAGCAAAGCCTAGGGAAAGCTGAAGCTTCTAAAATGCTGTTGTGACACTGTGCTCTTCAAATCTCTACTAAAGGTAACACAAGCACTTAACCACCAAAACACAAATCCCCCATGTGATCTGAAAGCAACAATTTTAACTCTCAACACCTTATCCTTTTACAATTGCCTTTAAGAATGGATTCATGGAGAGTATTATAGGTTGCATAGGTAATCTACCTCAGAGGTCAAAGGCTACCTTGTAGCCAGGGTTTATTAGCAAATACAGTAGGAAAAGAAAAGGGAAAGTTGCTGGAAGAGTCTTTGATATGGTTTCTAGGTGGTCTTTCCATTTTCATGTTTGTTTCTTTTTTTTGTCAGTTGCGGGAACATGAGAAAAGAATGGGGAAACCCCTAAAATATTTCATGTTCTGTCTATAAAAAAAATAAGTTTTATGCCAAATCCAAGTTCCAAGACTTTTCAAAAAAGATCATCCTTGAAAACAAGTTACCATAGTAGGCTTCATTCTCTTTGTTGTCCAGTCAGTCAGTGTTCCCTACTCCCTCCCTCTTCCACCTTAAGTGAGACAGCAAGAAAAAAAAAAAAAATAGGGCTTTTTCTCTCCACTACAACAACATAAGGTTCAGTCCATCTACAGAGAGATTGGTGCAGTAGTATTTTCATCTAGAACACAATAAAATTATTCCTACATACAAGTACACAAAACAAGTGAGGTCACCACATCCTCTTCATGAGCTACCAGGAGACTGTTTTCCTCCACCCCACCCACCCACCCCCCTTTTTTTATCTTTTTTTTTTTAAGGCTTTAAGAGCCCTTCAGAATAATTCATTCCTTTAAAATAAAACTTTACCCCATA
>JANHGL010008749.1:0-56225 GCA_024611195.1 Ceyx melanurus
GGGTAGGCGGGAGGGGGGCGGTGCCGCCGGCGGGGCGGGCTCCAGCTGGCGGTGCGGGGCAGGGGCTGCCGCCGCCGCCGAGCTGGCGTGGGGCAGAGCCGCGCCGCAGCGAGCAGAGTCCTGCGGCAGGTGGAGCGCGGCGGCTGGAGGAGGGAGAGCCTGTGTACGCCGTCAGGTCAGCGGGATCTCCCCGGGGGCAGCGGGGGGAGAAGCGAGCGCGCCGAGGGCGCTAAACCCTTGCGGGGCTCGCCTTGCCTGGGGCGGGGTGCGGCTGGAGGGGCTCGGGCAGGGGCAGCCATCAGGCGGGAGACCGGGCGTGAGATAGTGGGCGGCAGAAAGCCGTGGGTCTGAACTAAGGAGATTTGTGCCCCCTTTTTAACAGGGAGCTGAAAGTGAATTGTGTCGCTGCTCTGGGGGTTTTGCGATGTGACTGCGGTGCGTTGCAAGCAGATTGTGCTGGCTTGAAATTCTCGCTCCGTTCATTACCATGAGATGAAATATATCACGTTAAAGCCTTCTGTGCCGTGCAGAATCTGACACGATTTATGGACTTCGTGGACTAACTTCTTTGACGGTTTGTGACAATAAGAGTTCGGACTTTACAACAAAAAAATAAATTAGAAGGGTTCATAAAAACTTGCTTTTGTACCTGGAAAGAGAAGCCTGCTCTGTGGTGTTCTGAGTTCTATTCAGTTGTGTAATGCTTACATGTACATAGTATTTACTGTCCTGAAAGGATCTGGTCCCCAGTCCAAGTATTTCACAGACTGGGAAACCAGTCCACTGCTTGACTGGGAAAATCTCCCAGCTTCCAGGGCACCTGAGAAAGCCTTGTGGGTTTAGTAGACTTAGTTAACTTAACTTGGAAGTTTTCCCAAAGGGTGCTTATTATCTATCTATCTATCTATCTATCTATCTATCTATCTATCTATCTATCTATCTATCTAATATTTATTTGAATATATAATACCAAACTAAAGAACGAATTATTTATTTATTTATGTATTTGAAGAACTATTTTCCTTAGGAAATCTAGTTTTCATCATGAAGTCTTTGATAGGATCCAGCATATTAGAGACGTGCAAAATCAATCCAAATGTCATTCTGGGATGTGTAATAGGCATGTTGCAGGTTTCTGATGGCATCTCTTGGTAGTTGTGACTCAGGGGGCCATGTCTGGCATCAGAACTGTCTGGGATTTTGGACACCAGTTCCATGGGGTCTTACCAGTTAGGGAGGAGTTGAGTAACAAAGGTGATCGGAGATCTAGAAAACATAACCTATGAGAAATTAATGAAAGAGCTGTAATGTTATAGTCTAGGAAAGCAAAGACTTGATGAGAAATATGATAACAATCTTCAGCTGTGTAATTGGTTGCTGCAGAGTGGCGGGAAACAAACTGTTCTCCACATCCAGTGGAGTTGTGACAAGAACCAGCATGCTGAACTGCAGCAGGAGAGATTAGGTTAAATGGTAGGGAAAGTCCTGTCTAATTATAGAGGTAATTGAGCACTGGGTTGTCCAGGTAGAGTGTGGAATTGCTTTCACTGGAGCTTTTTAAGATAGGATAGAATTAACATTTGCCGTAAATGCTGAAGGCAGGTGTGACTGTGCCTTCCCTCTTGTGAGAGATACTATATGACACTCTAGGTCCCTTACAGACCCCAGGGGTGGCAGAGACTACCAGGTGACCAGCCTGTGAACTCACACTCTCATTGAATGTCATGCATATCAAAGTGGCTTTGTAAGGTAGACACAGCACAGTAACCCATTAATAATATTTTACTCGCATGTCTAGCTTTTATAGTAGATTTTGTGTTTCTTCTTCCTTCTGCTCAAGCTGCATTTACAGTTCAAGTCAAAGAGCAGTGGTGGATGATCTACTACAGAACTTCACACCTTGGTTTCGTGCCATCACAACCAGTAAATTGGCTTATTGGTAAATGAGAGGAGATTTGAGCTTAGTTTCAAAGTACAGATCTGTAAACTGTTTCACCTTGCTACCTTCATGTCTCCAGTAATACAGGTGTGTCTCAGGCAGTCCATGAGGCAAAACTGCTTCAGTTTAATATACCTTTGTTCTTGACTATGATCATCGGCTTTGAAATTACTTGGATTCTAATTCAGTTCTTAAATGTACTTTGAAAAGTGTAGTTTGTCTTACTACATTAAACAAGTTTTTCTCCAGTCCAAATATTAGCCCAACTAATTACAGAAATATCTGACTGGAATGAGACAGTGTTATTCTTCCCTTACCTCCTTTACCTAGAGGTTTTTGCTGCTTTGCTCAAGTTTTATTCTTCTATTGGGTTATTCTTTGTGCTATTATCAGTATATGTATTAATTACATGTATTAATGTCTGTGTATTTTGAAAATCCCACTGCATTCTTCCAGTGAAATTAGCTTTACAGTCCCAAAAAGGATCACCTGAGATATTTGAACATCCCTGTTTGGTAAGAGTGAGAACAGACAAGGCCTAAAACTTCTTTCTAGGTTGTTAATATTTTGTGTTCCTGTGTTCTGCCCTTACTATGTTAGAGAGGCCCTGAATAAAGCTGATACAATTTTTCTGGTGTCTCTTTGTAAGAGAGACCTTTTTAATGCTCTTAGTTATCTGAATTATTAAGATGTCCTTGTTTCTGCCTTTTTCCTCTTCTTTGAGCTGGTGTAAGCAGAGCTGAGGCCAGTAACCCTGTTGAAGATGTGCTGTTCATGGGGCACCTTCTGCTGCTTCCTCCTCAGCTGCTTCCCTTGCTTCCCACCACACCTGTGGCAGTCTGGCAGTCTAGACAGTCTAGACCACAATGTGTCTTCTAGAATTGTCTTGCATTTAGACTTTCTGATGGCAGTTTGTTGTCTTGTATGCTGTCAGAGTTTCTCTCAATCATCTGAAAGGACATGTTTTCTTAGGGCACAGCAGCTGGCCTCCCCATGGATGGATGGCAGAACAGGGCCTGGCAGCAGGGACCTGGCCTTCTATCCTGGTTATGAGCAGGGTGGCTGTGGGGCACTGAGGCAGCCCCAGGCATCAGGCACCTTCCTGGGGTCAATGATGGCATCTCCCAGGCTGGGACATGGACCTGGCTCAGCAGGGCCCATGGCTGGGCAGGGAAGGGCTGTGGGGAGCTGGAGACTGGCCCTGCGGTGGCATCACTGGAGCAGGGGCTGACACGTGGTCCTGGATAGTGGAAAGGGGCCAGTAAAAGACCTGTTAATTCTGTGAGGACCCTGATGCATTTCAGAGCCTCACTGATTGAGAGTTTGTGTTGAAAATGTGTGAAATCTACTCATTGCTAGTGGGTATTAGTGAGTATCAGAAGTATCCAATGATACAGGTTTTAGGACAGGTGAGCCTAGACTAGAGACTGGAAGGCAAACTTTGCCATCTATCCCAGGGTGATAGTCATAAGGAGGTTGCTGAAGAGTTTATCTCCCTTAATTACACAAAAAACAAGGTCTCTAGAACTTCTAGAATTTTTTTGCAACAGAGGTGTGTGTGGTTCAGCACCCCATCTTGCAGCACATACTTGACTTGCCTGTGCTGAGCATGTAGGAGCATAGAACTTAATGCCTCTTGTGCCTCCTCTGCATGGAGAATCCAGCGGACCTCCCTGAGAACCACCAGTGACCACACACAGATCCTTGCATTGGAGATGGCTCCATCAGCCAGGGTCTATTTGTAAAATAGCCAGCTCTGCTAGTCTGGAGTAAAATGTAGGCATAAGCAGAAAATTGTTAAGGAGGTCTCCACACCATGGCAGTACATATTGTTTTGTTAAATAAATAAAAAAAGCAGGGCTTGGCATTTCTTCCCTACTTCTGCCCATGAAAATAGGCTGAACCCTGCAAGGCTTCTGTGTTTCTTCATTTAGAACTGGAATAGCTGTGGGAAAAAAGCGATATATTGTAGAAGAGTACTTAGACCCGTGGGAGGCATGGACAAAATGGAGTGAGAGGATTTTTTCCTCTCTCTGGTTTCTGGGATAGTGGGGTACTGTAAGACTTACAAAAGAAACTTTTCTAAGTTACTATTAATCTGCACAGACATTGTTCTAAAGCAGTGCTGATTGATTTAGCCTTCCAGGGTAGATGCCAGGCACACTATTCGTGATTAACAGCAGATAGAAACCAGGGAGATGAGCAGTGTTGATCATACTGGATAATATGAATGGAAGTAAGAGTACAAAGTAAATACATGTCAACCTTCTGGAATTTTGTGTGATTTATATCGTTTCAGTGTTGGATTGAGCAATTGATCTTTTTATCAGTATGTTTTATGCTGTAATAAAACAGGATTTAAATAGTGAGAAGTTAATAGCTGCTCTAAGTAAAACACACAGGCACTGGAATGAGATGCATTCTCTATAACTAAGAACATGCAAAAAGATCTGGGAAGTTTGTTTGAACTTGATGTGATGAAAAATAAAACTATCATTCATTCCAGTGAGAGATTTACATTTTTCCTTGAATTCTCTGTCAGCAAAAAGTAAGTATTAGGTACTGAATTAACACATAGGAACAGTAAATTTCCACCTTAAATGTTAGCACTGTAAGGTTTCTTCATAATTCAGGCTTTTATATGCCAGTATATTTCTCTCTCCCATGATCAGTTCCAGTAGCTTGCTCTGCAGCTCTGGTTTGACTCATGAGACACCAAATAACAAAGAGAGGTTGGGGACTTACTAGCAGTGTAGACAGGAATAAAAGCTGTTGTAGAAAAGGAGTGGGTTCTGGCTATTACTGAGGGAAGACGAGGGCCTGGTGTCAATTGCAGCTCTTCTGGAGCAGGAGGTGTTGAGAAGTGGCTTTAAGCACCAGTTGCCATGGACTGTGAGACTGTGGGTGGAGGTCTTCTGGGAACTGATGTGGTGTGAGGAGGGTTCAGGGCATTTTTAGAACAGGGAGAGTCTAGGGGAGTTTTGTGGCATTAGGATCTTTCTTATTTCCCTATTATTTTCCCTTATATACAGATTGGTTTTCCTCATTGTCTTCTCCACTGTCCCATGTTGTGGGTGTTGCTTATCGCCTCTGCAGCCATCTTCTTTTTCTCAGGCTGAGAGTTTTCCCGTCCCTCTTAATTGCCCCCTGGCCACCTCTCCTCTCCAGGCTCTAGGAAAAGGGCTGGAATGTCAGTATTGTGTTCTTGCTGTTGGGAAGGTGATAAAGATATGAAAAGAGGGACTGTGCAGAGGTGAAGACAGCGCTTCAGTGAACTTGAAGAGCAAGGTTTGCTTCTCTTGCAGTCCTGTGTGATGTGAGATGTACAGCAGAAGGGCATGGCAGATCCTTGTGACGCCTCACTCATCTGTCCTTAGAGGTGGTGGCAGAAATACTGTGTAAATAGGAGGTGTTAATCAATGTCTTGGGATGTAGCTCTGCCATACCCATCTTCCTCCACGTAGGTAAAATCTGCTGGTAGAGGTAGACTACTTGCTTGCAATTGTGAAGGTTTGCATATGGGTGTAAAAGACCTTGACCAAGGAAATGATTGTTAAGTTTTTGTGTATGCTAATTGGGAAGTTGATTGACTGGGACAGCTCTGAATGTTATCTGTCTGGATATGTCATATCCATGGTCGAATCATCTGTAGCACACTATATATTTGCTGAAGTGACAAAACTTGTAGGATTAAAAAAATTTTTTTTATTTTATCTGTGGAACATGCTAGAAAAGCTTCTTTGTCCAAGTTGTCTTTGAAAGGGAGAAATTGAGTTTTTCAAATGAAGAGTATTCCATTCCAACTTCTGTGGTTGGAGTGTACACAAACACTGATATTTGGTTAGCTTAGAACATTTTTGTATATCTTAAAGACCATTTCCTCTACCCAGAGCTCAGTATTTGTTTACATTTAGTCCAACTTATCAAATGTGCAATATTGATTTGCATTATCCAATGTTATTTTCCCTTTTATTTTGTGTAAGTCTTCAGAGCCATGGTAATGATAAAACATGTTTTAACGTGCCTGAACTCATTTATATCCTACATCAACAGAAAGTAGGGGAAAAAAAACCCAACCCTGAGCTCTAGTTTGCAATCCAGCCAATTTTTAAAGTATGCCAGCTTGTATTTTCCAAAATATTTTATGACAATATGTATTTTCTTCATTAAGTGGAGTTAATGATTTCCAAAAGTTTTCATTTGAGTCAAAACTGTGCAGCATATAAAAATTACCCTGCTTAAGGTGATTTGAAGGCAAGTAAGAGAAGAGTGCTGCAGTTGGTATAACAGCAGGAGTATGTGTAGGCTTGGGCTTTAGCAAATGTTTGTGAAGTCTTTGTTGTCAGGAGTACCTTGTGCTCAGTGAGCAATTCCAATTCTCACCTCCTTATGAGTTCACTAATTCCACAACAGTTTGTAGTATCTTATGTGGAGAGGTCAAGAAAACATAGTTGTATCAACAGTGCAAATTATTAAAATAACACATTATTGAGCTCTGGTTTAACCCTTGCTTCACTGAAGTGTGCAAAATAGTTTAAGCTTTTGCCAGACTATCAGGGGAGCTGCCAGGGAGCAACCACACTGTCCCATTATGATCTTTCTAGAATATCAATGTAATGCATACATTTGAAGGGAAGATGCATGAAGTGGTACTTTATTATTCTCCTGACACCAGACACTTAAAAGGTTCTATAGGTGCAATTAGAAAAGTAATTGGAGGATTGACTGCTCATGGGAGGTGGACATGGGAGTCTCCAGCTATTTAAATCTTGGCCTTAATAGCACAGGTCTGAAAGATAAAATAGATTGCTTCTGGCAGAATGAAAGCCACACTGAATGTCAGGGTCTTGGTAAGGAACTCTTTGCCCTCCTTTCCCAATTGAAAAGATATCTGCCCTGTTACCACATTGTGTTTAAAAGGTTTTCATTAGAAGGAGGTACAAATGAGTGGGCAAAAGTGAGAGAACTTACAAGATATACCATGAGATTCACCATCAGCTCATGAGGTAGAACAATGTGGAAAAATACAGCCAAGAACATTGGAGCTTTGTGGAGTGGAACCCTGTGCTTCATAGCAATATAAAACAAAGGAAACTAGGTGGAAATGTAAAAATACATGTTAATATGCGGAGGGCAGTTTTTAGAGACAAACCCTGTAATTATCTTACTGAAAGGAAACTGAAACTCAATTAATGAAGTAATCTTTGTCCTTTAGAGCCTCTGTCACTTGCAGAGAAATTGAGGATCAAATGGAAAACTTAAGCAAAAAGCCAAATTAAATGGCTTTTTGAGTAGCACTGGCTGGAAGTTGAAAGAAAAGGAATGGGGAAATAATGGCAATTAAGAGACCTGGAGGAGATTCTTTCTATCCCTGAGATGTAAAATTGAGGTTTCTTCAGGTTCTATGTAGAATCACATAAATTATGTGATTTAATATAAAATATATCTAAATGCTGGCAATATATGCAACTGTGAAAAATATACTCTTGCAGTATAACAGAACATAAAGTAATAAAGGAGAATTTAGCTTCTTTACTACCATGGAAAATAATGAGGGGTGGGGAGTAAGATTTGCTGAATAGGAGTGTTTTATTTATTTTTTTTAAAAAGTCCTAGACAATGGAGTTTTATGTTTGTTATTCCCAGATGAATTTGCAATGAGGAGAAAGGAATGTAATTGTATACCCTTGTGATTAAGTCCATTTGCTGTGCAAAGAGGCCACATGGTCATGGCATGCTCATGACTCAGCTGAAATGAATATTGACAGCTTTTGCCAAAAAGGGTAGGGAAGCCAGGATGCAGAGGATTTCATTAAAGAGCTCAAAAGGGAGGACAGCTGCACCTAATTTTCAGAAGCATTTAGTTGTCTTCGAGGAAGCTAAGCAGTACCAAGAAAGAAAAGAAGTTTGTATTTCCTAAAGAGTAAAGGCATTCTATTTATATCTGCCCTTGGAAGAGGTGTTTCTAACAAAGAAGATTTTCTTCTTTGAGTATGCATAAGTATACCTACATATGCTAAATACTCTTTGTAGTCAGTAGTTCATGTTTTGGTGGGACCTGACAGAAGCAAGAAGAGGCATTCAACGAAACCATCCTGGAGCTGTCCAAAATAGGGCATTTCTTTTGCAAAAGTTTCAGTGCTTTGCAGAAAACCTGATTTTCTCTTCTTCTTAACACTTGATCACATGCATTTTTTGATTAATTTCCTGGTTCACTCTGATTTTTAAACAGAGCTGAGTTGACATATGTCTGCACAATCATTCATAGGATGCCTTTGGAAATTTGGCCTACTGCAGACAATGAAATGTTGCTCAGAAATCAAAGTGATAGGAAAATTCTGTTACATGATGATTTCATCCTGAATGTGTTAAGTTTGTTTTCAATATTTCAGAGTTTTGTATTTTGTAAATATAGTATCAAAATTGAGGGAATAGAATTTCAAATAATACTTCTTACATTGTGGTTGTTTCTTTCACATGAAAGGCATCGTAGATGGGAGTTAGAGCATTGTGTATCATTCTGTACTTGGAACTAGAATAGCCATTATTTAAAGTTTCAAGTTATACAGTGTAATCTGTATGTTTATTTATTTTGATGCCTTCCTGACTTCTTTTTCATTGGGAGGCCAAGACCTACAGACAAAGCTGTTTATTTAGGTCTGAATAAAACAAATCAGTGTCTACTTGCACATTTTGTGATACATTGAGATCGCTATTAATTTATTTTGGGCTTTTTTTTTTTTTGAGTGGAAACAGCAGTTCACCCAGTGACGTTAAGTTGTAGGAGTGACAGTGTTGTCTGTACAATGTTTGTTTTTGTTTGAATTGTACAATGATTGGTTTTGTTTGACCAAACTTTCTTTGGTCATCACTTTACAGCTTGCAGGTTAATGCTGTATTATTTTACATTTTTATTTTATGGTTTACACCAAAGTGAGATGTGTTTGCACCAAAGTATATGTTTACATCAAAGTATATGTGTCAACTGTGGTAGGGATTATGCTTCTGACTAGATGAAGAGGAAAGCTATGAGAAAAGTCTGATTTTATTTAATGGGGGATAATGGCAAATGTGTGTGCACTTATACTGCTGTATTAGAAACAAAACTGCAAAATTAAAGCACACAAATGCATTTTTCATACTCTTTTGAGCAATAGCACACTCAATAGCTTCTTTAGGATTTTCCTATTCAAGATATCTCTGAGCAGAACTGAAGAAGTGTCTGTCTGACACTTGCTCAGTGATCCACTGTAGCACCAATAGACAAGACTCGTCCAGCAAAGGCTGTCTTCACTTCAGACGACCCTTCTCCACCAGGAGGTTGGGTCAGGGAACATCATATAAAAGGGAATATGTTTAGAAACTCTTCATATGGATACATTTTGATCTCTTTTTGTGTATGTGGTCTAACTGAAATTTTTTATTGCTACATGTTGGATAGGTTGGGTAACTTTTTTTTGATAAAGGGTCAGACTCTTAGGAATGCTTGAAGAAGGTTCAGGATTGGATGTAATTAAAAAGGGTCAGTCCCAAAATGAAGGCTGTGGAACACCTTGACCTGAAGAATCTGTGTTAGCAATGCTTTTAAACCATGACTTTTCACTTACTGTGAGAAATTAAATTTGGAACTCACTTTGAACAGATGAATTTATCTCCTCAAGCTTTCTTTATATGAAGTCACTAAGACTGCATGCATGGTGCTTTTGTCCAGCTGTATAATCCCTGGCTTTCAGTGCCAGAATAAACCCTGGAAACACTCTTAAATGTTTGTTCTGAAACACTGTACGTGATGCTTGAGAGTTTTTGTTCTTGGGAACACAGAATACATTTGTACAAATTCAGCTTTATTAAACCAGGAAACAAACAAACCCCAAGTCTAGCCATTTATTTTTTTTTGTAAGAGCATCAGTTTGACATTTAAATAAAAAAAGCCGATGTCAACTTGAATAATTCTGGAATAAGTCTGAAAGTGCATCTGGCATCTTTAAAAATGTCAGATTTCTGGCATGAAAAATAGCATTGTATTCCTTTCACTTTTTTAGAAAACTGTATATAAAAATTTATGACAGTATTAAATATGCTTTTAAAAAAATCATGGGATTTATCTGAAAGGTAAGTTATACACCTGTTCATGCAAGAAAGCATGACCTGTACTTTGTTCAGGCCTTTCTGATACCATCAATATACTGTGTAAGTAACTTGCCATAGGTTCTAGCACATGTGCCATGTTTTATTCTTTCTTCTGCAGCTTACATTGATGACAGTAGACATTTCTAAATGAACTCTACAGAAAATAAGTTACACATATTTTATATGTTTTGAGGTATGGGAACTAATTTGGAAAAAATAATCTGTCCTTTTGAAAGAAAAAGATTACCTAAACTGCTCTAAAGGCCATTTAATTCACCTTTCTATTTTAAGTCCCCTTGGCTCATTTGGGAATGTGCTACTCCTGAAATATTAAAAAAGGGCAGAAGTGTTTGCTCCTGTTGTCTTGAGCTCGAGTCTTCAGCTGTTGTCTGTATGGACTATGATATTGTAAAAGATATAATCTGTCAGAATAGTTTGAGGTAGCATGCTCTTAGTGCTAAATATTTTTTTATTGTTACTCGGAAAGAGGGGTGAAAAATGTGCCTTATTTCTTCTGGTTCCCTAGGAGAAACCTAAAAGGTGTGTGGGTGATAAAATGCTTATGGCTGTTCAGGACTGCATCTGAGGATAGTAGCAAATCTCATCTGTGGGTCCTGGATGACTCTCTGATCCATATGTTGAAGATTTCTTCATTGACATAGAGTGGGAGGAAATAACCTCCTTCCAGTGTAGCCTGGCAAGATGGAACAGGATGCTGCTTTCCACCCCCACTCCAGCCTTGCTGTGCCAGCTTGCAGGGTATTGTCTGCAATGGCTGAACAATAATTTTCCAGTTTTGGACATGGAGATTTTTGAGAATTTCCCAAAACTTGCATGACCCTGTCTTGTAATTGTAAAATCAAACACCTCTCAGACTTGAGGGTAGTTCTCCTTGTGGTATCTTGGAGATCTGGAGTTGTACTTCTATTGTGCTATTAAATCCTGACTAGCGAATGTCTGAAGGTTAAACAAATGGCCAATAGCACAGATTGGCTGGAGTGAGGTAAAAGAAACAGCAAAGATACTGTGTGTAAATGGTTCTTACTTGGATTTATTCCGTTTTTATGTTGCCCTTATACCCTTTTCATAGAATCATAGAATTGTTCAGGTTGAAAAAGACATCCAAGATCATCAAGTCCAACCTTCTACCCAACACCTCCATGAACACTAAACCACATCCTGAAGCAACTAATCTGAACATTTTTTGAACACTTTCAGGGGTGGTGACTCCACAACTTCCCCCAGCAGCCTGTTCCAATGCTTAACTACTCTTTCAGTAAATAAATCCTTCCCAATACCTAATTTGAAATTCTGCTGGTGAAACTTGTGACCATTTCTCCTTGTCCTGTCATTAGCTACCTGGGAGAAGAGGCCAACACTGGCTTCACTACAGCCTCCTTTCAGGTAGCTGTAGAGGGCATTAAAGTCTCCTCTTAGCCTCCTCTTCTTCAGGCAAAACAATCCCAACTACCCTCAACCTCTACTTATAAAACAACATTCTATCAACATTCTTCTTAAAGGTTGTTGGACCTTTCTCTTGGACTTGAGCAAATTTCTATAGTGGCTTCATTGTTACATATAGTATTTATCATTATATATAATTTAAGCTTTTATATATGATGTATAATTATATATATAATTATTATATATAATTTCCAATTATTGTATTATGTGCCCCATTGACTCTTTTCCTTCTGTTTACCAACAATTGTCACTGACCCGACTGGACTCTACATTCCTTAGCTTAGACAAAATGGTCTCCCAAACTATTGATCCAGGTAGTCAGTTGTGTGAAATTGTTTTCGGTTTCCCTGTTTGGTAACCTAGATACATATAAATGTACCCACATTCAAATTTTGAATCTGAACTTTTCACATTTCTTGTAGGAATAGATTCAAATATTTCTTACACAGTCCTATTATTGTATGCTGGGTTAATTTCAACTGTACAATTGGAGTGTAAGATTTTATCCCGTTGATTAGCTGTTTTGTTTTCCTTGTGTCTGTCCAAGGAGAGAAAGTTCTGTGGTATCTTAAGTTGCTTGATAGAGAAATAACAGCACAGGCTTTTCACAGATGGAATGAAATAATGGTTTCTGGGAGACCTCAAATTCATTTGTTGCTGCCAGAACACTCATCTGCCAACTGTGGTTGCTTACATAAGTTGCCCATCCTATATTATTTTCCAATCAGTCATGTATCAGTCCGGCAGCTCAAACTCTGTGTTAAAACCTCCTTTTTCTTTAATCCATAATAATTTAAGTGCCGGCACCTGGCACAGTATCCCCTTGGGGTGGGAATAAATCCAACAAAGTGCAAAGTGCCAGAATAAATTGGATTTGAAAATACAAGCTTTTTGTGACTTCAGATGTTGGAGCATGAATACAAACTTTCTCTGCTGTAGGCTGGAGGAGTCTGTGGGTTTGCTGTGCTTTGCTGAATTGTCTGAAAAATAAACAGTCAGCCCATCCCACTTAAGAGGATCCTTTGCTTTCAGAAATACCTATCTTCTCACTTGGGTTATAATATATATTGACTGCTTACTTCTGTCTTTGATGCACAGCATCAAAATTGATATAAGCCTTTAAGAAGCTGATATAAAGCCTTCTTTCAGAAATCTGCCAAAAATATGACAATTTCTTTAATCCTCTTCTGTCCTTTGTATAATCTGCATAATACTTTGTGCAGTGTATATATCAAAGCTGTAAATACAGAGTGCAATCTTACCAAGTAGTATTAATTTCTGTGTTTATTTTGTTTATATTGAATACCTCTAATAATGGAAACTATAGTAATGTTGCAGAATAATTGCATTTAAACTACCAGTCCGTTGGTTTTGTTTTCTTACCTATCCCTAAAATGTCTTTTGAAGTGAAAATTGAACTGGTTTGCTTTTTAAGCAGTTTGGTCAATGCTCTTTTGACTGTTAAGTCAACCACTTCTAATGAGATAAATTGTGTCTGTGACACAAATGAATTATTAGATATAATCTTGAAATAGTTTTTAGAGCCTTTACTAAACCTTGTGGGAGAAACCCAGAATAACATCTGAGCAGCAGGAACAGATCATACTACTCGAGGGACCACAGATGTATATGCAGAGACAGGTGAGATTGATTCCTGAAAATTCAGATGAGATCTGATGCTACTGTTTCTCTGAGGTCTTGACTATTCACTGACTTTCTGCAGACACTTGGACATTGACCTTCAGCTTTGCTGTTGATGCTGCACAGCTCCCATTGCTGCAGCAGTGGACTTGATATACCCACTTACTCATCTGCAATATATCTTTACCTGCATCTCTCCTCACTTCTTTCATGCATTTCTCTGGAGGTTTCTGGTCTATCGGGTAGGCTTTTAGACTTTTAGATGGAGGGAAAACAAAACTGAACTGGGGGAAAGAACTTTGCTGCTGCTGTAAAAGTTAAGACATTTGGAGGGATGTCAGACAAGGGCATCCAAGCTGGTGAAGGATCTGGAGAAATCCTATGAGGAGAAGCTGAGGGAATCGGGACTGTTTAGTTTGGAGAAGTCAAGGCTGAGAGGATACCTTATTGATCTCTACAACCACCTGAAAGGAGGTTGTAGTGAGGTGGGTTACAGCCTCTTCTCTCAAGTAAATAACAACAGGGCTAGAGGAGATGGCCTGAAGCTGCACCAGAAAAAAAAAGGTTTAGACTTTATATGAAGAAGAATTTCTTTACTGGAGGAGTAGTCTGGAACAGGCTTCCCAGGGAGATGATGGAGTCACCATCCCTGGAGGTACTGAAAATAAAAGAGTAGATGAGGCACTTCAGGGCATGCTGTCGTGGGATAGTAAGTGTTGACAGTTGGATGAGTTGATCTTACAGGTCTTTGCCAACTGTGGCAATTCTGTAGTTCTATGATTTTCATTCTTGTTGCACTCATACTATTAGAAAAAAAAAACAAACTCAAGATATGTGTAACTTAAACACATAATTTTCTTTCTTGGCCCCTCTTAATAAAAAATCATCTGAACTCTACTCTGTAATCATATATTTAATATTGTAGAACACTTCTGGTATGAATGTAATTATACTGGCAATTATGCCAAAATAGTTCATTCCAACATAGAAACAGAAAGAAATGGTATGGGGAATACTAATGTATGCATCACTACAGGAGATTTTATCTATTTATATACAATTTCACATTTAGG
Source organism: Ceyx melanurus (assembly GCA_024611195.1). Classification (NCBI taxonomy): domain Eukaryota; kingdom Metazoa; phylum Chordata; class Aves; order Coraciiformes; family Alcedinidae; genus Ceyx; species Ceyx melanurus. The sequence goes on from JANHGL010008749.1 coordinate 14,248, forward strand.
TACATATATATATTTGTAAACTGAGCCTAAATTAATGATGTCTTCACAGCCTCAGCCTTTCAACAAAATGCTGTTATTATTTTAAATGTTTGCAAGTATAATAACCTCATCAGTTGTGCCCACCAAGAAAAATAAATGAAGAGGAACAATATGTGGAAAACATGAATGCAGAATGGGACTAAAATCCAAATGGAAATAAACATAGATTCAAATGTATCACTTGATAAAGCAGCTGATTTGGAATAACCTTATAGACTTTTTGAATACTTGTGACTGTTAGTGTAAGGTAGAGTTAGGAATAAATAGCTAAATATAAATGCCCCTAACATTTTATTTGCAAAACCCATTACTTCTGAAAACAGAGAGAACACATATAAAAACAAGGTGATGCAATACTGCATTACTTTTCCACTTTTAATGCTTATAAATCAGGATTTTCAGGGTTGCTTTTCTCTTGCTGTGCAGTTTCTTTTGTGTTGTGTAAGTTTTGGAAATTCAAAGAATCTCCTGTATGCCCTTTCAATGAGGACATACTTACAAATTTATTTTTGTAAGGTTCTAATATTTGCTCCTTTGTAGGTCAGATCTAAAGATGTCTAGTTGAATTAAGAGATGTTTATACAATGATGTAATATGAGAGAAGTGTTAATTTAAACTTGGAAGGCAAGATAATATATGTAACCCTTAGTCTGGTTATTTTCTTGGAATGCAGAAAAGGTTAGAATCATACCCTCTCTGATTTCCTTCTTAGTCAATAACTAGACATGGGAGAAGTGAAGGAAGGAACATCTCCCCTCAATGTATTTCTTCAGTGTATTTCTTCATCAAAATCTCTTAATGAAGCAGAGAAGCCAGGGTTTTCAGAAAAAGGAAATATCTCTCTCCATTCCACAGTTTGAATAGTGACAAAACTGCTAGAAAGAGCAAATATTTGTGAATCTGGAAGATTCCAACTTGTTCTAAATGTAATTTTTCTTTAGAGAGTATTCCTGGGAAGAGTGAAATGATTCCAGTCCTATCTGGGTGCTGGAAAGCTGGATATGCAAGACCGTATCAGTAAACTGCCTTTTGAGGTAAAGGAGGAGATACTTTTAGGTATCTTAAATGCAAAATCAAAATACTGCCTAACCTGCTTAGGTATCTGGATTTCCTACTGGAAACTTAATTTGTATTGCTGCTCATGCATACAAGAGATGGTGTCATTTGAATCTTTGGGCTGCTCTGCATAGCAAAGCCGTTCTGGAATTTCTGTGGCTTTGCCTGGGTAACTACAGGCCTGTCAGCCTCACCTCCATCCCTGGAAAGGTGATGGAACAACTTGTCCTTGCTGCCATCTCTAAGCCTCTGGAGGAAAGGAGGCTTATCACAAGTAGTCAACATGGATTCCATAAGGGGAAATCATGCTTGACTAATCTAATAGCCTTTTATGATATAAGTAGATGGATGGATAAGGGGAAGGCAGTGGATGTGGTATTCCTTGACTTCAGCTTTGATACTGTCTCCCATGGGATCCTCACAGCCAAGCTTAAGAAGTGTGGATTGAGTCTAGCTGAGGGCCTGTGACTAGTGGCATCCCCCAAAGGTCAGTGCTGGGTCCAGTATTATTCAATATATTCCTTAACCTTGTGTCAGTGTCCTTGTAGAAAGTAGCATATGTTTTAGTCTACATGGCCAAGGTACAAGAGTGGTCCATGGCTTGGTCTGTCCTTGTTGGAGCCTCCACCTGCGAAAGGCAGGATAACAGACAAAGGGGCAGCCACCATGGCTCACCATGGGCACCCCCTGCCCAGGGCTCAATCATGATTCCTTAACTCTGAGTCCATGTCCTTGTAGGAGGCAGTGAATCTCTCAGTCTGGGTGGCTGAGACAGAAGTGGTCCATGGTCTGGTCCTGTCCTTGTGTGAGCCTCCGGCTCTGGAAGACAAAGGAGGAGCAGCCACCATCTGACATGCCATGGGCAGCTTCTGCCTCCCTGACAGGTTCCAGCAGCCCAGCTCTCCCCTCCCTTCCCTCTCTCCTCAGCCCTCGCTCATACAGGTCCCTGCTCGCCTCCAGCCTGGCCCAGCTCACTGAGGTATCTTGTCGTGGGCAGCCCCTGGCACCAGAGCCCTGTGGTATGGCAATCACCATAGCAATGTTCTGTGTGCTATGACATAGGCACCACATCACCAGGGGTTCCAGAGCTGGTGGAAAGCCCAACCTTGGTTGCCCAGAGAAAAAGAGTTGTGGCTCTTCATTGTAAAGCACAAGGGGATGGACAAACCCCACAGCTCAGGCTCAATTCTCCTTCTCTGGAGAGTTTCAAGGCCTGTCTGGATGCATTTCTGAGTGATATGCCCTAATTTTGTCCTGCTCTGACAGGGGGGGTTGGACTCTATGATCTTCAGAAGTAATTTCCAACCCCTAACATTGTGTGATTCTACAACCCCTCAATTGAGTGGCTTAGAGCAGAGGCTTTTACATAAGCTGTTTGACATCGCTCTGTGCAAGATAGACCATTTTACTCAAGGGATCTGTTTCCACTCTAAACATCTGTTTTGCTATTGAAGTGGCATGTGAAAAAAAAAAAAAGATAAAAAGCATACAACAAACAAGAGCAGAATGGCCACAATGAGACATATTAAAGGTCCACCTATTCTGTATAGAATTTCTGTTGACTGTGCTATAATTACTGTGCTGACAAGACAGAAGTTTGATATCTGGAGTTGTTGGCTTGGCAGCTCTTTTGACTGTTAAAAGTGCAGTGCTTTATTATTATTTTCTTTAAAATAAATTGGACACTGGATAATTCCTGGAATCCTCATTGGCTAGTTGGTTTCTATTAATAAGCCCTTTTTGGACTACTAGTTACTTGGCTTTATATTTACAATGAAGTTCTCAGGCTCAGTATCTCATATTTTTCAGGGTTTGCTGTAAATGAAAAGAGCCTCAGAAATGAATGAAAAAAATCGATCCATTGAAGGAGTACAGTTTGATTCTGCAAATCAAATAACCTTGTTTTGCCAATTATTTTGCCGATTCCTCTTAAGAAATAGAAATTGGAGCATGATTTTCAACTATATTGCTATAATGGGCTAGTTTCATTGCTTCTTTTCATTACCTCATGTCTTTCAAGGTTAAAGATGTACAGTGAAAGCTGCTGTAGCCTTCACTAGTGAAGAATCTATAGGGTTTTATAGTTTTTAGTGAGTTGGGAGTCAAGTAACATCTCAGTACCTGATACAAAACCACCATATTTTGGAGCCATAGGTCTTAAGTCTTTAGATAATGTCTGCAGAGTGGGATGGCAGTTGGACTAGTCTGACTGTGACTAGGAATACAATCTACTCATGGATGTACCTAGCAGGAGAAGTACACGTGCCTTGGTGAAAATTGAGCTTCCGTAGGAAGGATGGGAAGTGTCTTTTGAATTCAGAATCTTAGTTCTGGGCTTCCATGCCTGACTCACACTTTTGGGTCTGTGGTCTGTTGCAGGCTGGCCTTACAACTGAGCTGGCAGATTTGATTCTACCTCATGCACAAGTTTTACAACACAGAAACTTGGGATTGTTTTGTAATATAATAACATTGTATTTCTTTTCAATTTCTTCCCCATCTAGTTTAATCTCAAGACTTTGAAAATACAATACACATGGCACAGACTGTACCATTTTTTCAGATGCTGTTAATTCTGCTACTTCATGATTATGTCTCATCTGGTGATGGGGAAACAAGAGCAAGTAAGTCTTCATTTTCATATTTCAGATCAGGGCAACTTCAAAGCATGCCTTGAATTTATAGTATTTATTTTCAGGTCCACAGGTAGGCTACTGTTGATAGTGATTTTTCATCCAGTATCATTTTTCTGGTGGAAATCCTGTAATATATTATAAGTAAATTTAATATTTCATTTCTCCTTTCACAAGGGAATATCTGTATTTCTTTTTGTGTCTTGTAAAACTCCAGTCTTGATTTAAACTTGTGGAGTATTTATATTTTCCTTTCTTCAGAAGTTCTGTTTTGGATAGCTTAATACTATGTGAGAAGCAAGAAAAAAATACAGCTTCTGTGAGAGGAAGGTGAGATAACCCCAGCTCTGGGACATACCTCCTTGCATATTCTTCAAAATTATAATCTCAAACCCCACCAAACCAAGTTTCATACTCTGAAACTCATGGAAAAGCAAGGTAGCTTTTTAAAGACAAAATGGATGAATAAAAATCAGTGTGGAAAACTTTCCTCTGACCATAGTGATACTTTCAGGGTAGGTCTTTCCCCTCCAGTTTTTTTCTCAGTCTAGCAGCTTTCGGTGTTTTACATCAAACTCTATAAAATTCCTTTTGGTGTCTAGAAAGGCCTATCTTTTCAAGCTATTCTCTCTCTCTAGCAAACTGGTCACTTGCTTTCAAGGAAGGTAAAGTCTTGACCTGACCAGAAGCTCCACTCTCCTTCGTGTGGTGGAGCTGCAACTTTGACAAAACAGAAATCACACACAGTAATACACAACAACCCCCATGACTCTGTGTGCCATGGGAAATCTCTTCTAGTTTTGGCCATCTCCTTGGCACATCACATGCCATTTTTTTGAGCTCATTTCACAGTTGATGAAAGGTGTCTCCTCTGGAGAGTTATTCCCTCCATCTGAGGATGTGCATGTAAGATGGATGGGACTGTCCTATAGAAATCATTGTGTAATCAGTTTAGACCAATAGCTCCACTTATAAGTTGCTACATTTATGAAAGCGGCTGAATCTATGCCTAAGTCATCATGCAGTTACATTTTATTTATTAAATACTTATGTGTTCTTACATTCTGGAGGTTGAGCTCATTCACTGAACACTTTTCTTCTACTAAAATCTGAATATGCTATCAGAAACGTTCAATTGAGACTCAAGATTTTATAACTAGTTCTGTAAGTGCCATATAGTAGTGTCAGAAATCAGTTAAACTGTATTTTTAATAGGATGGATATTACTGTTGAATTCTGGAGTATTCAGACTGTAGTCTTCCTCTGCAGTGTGCTTGGTTTGCTAATAAAAATGAGTTTTTATGTTTATCATCTCTGCAGATAGATGTGGGAAAATAACATATATTCCTCTTTGCTGATTGCATGAAATACAGTTGCCAGCTAAGGAATTGAATTCCCAATTTTTTCATAGTTGTTTCTGGTGAAGATGTAAAAACCAAAAAATAGTATTGTTTTCATATACCAAGTTGGAAATAGAGAAAAAAATGGTTTTCTTTGATAAATGCAGCTGAATTTATTTTTAATGGAATGTATTTGTCAATGTAGATTGTAATGCAAATAGTAATTGACATGAAAAATATTTCCTGTGGAAGAAGAACATGAAAGTTTTCATTAAAATATTTGTTTGATTTCTGTGGTTTGTTTGTTGTTTTTTTTTTTAGGTTGCAGAACTGCCCCGGCGGATTTAGTTTTTATCTTAGATGGGTCATATAGTGTTGGCCCAGAAAACTTTGAAATAATCAAAAGCTGGCTTGTCAATATTACAAGAAACTTTGACATAGGCCCAAAGTTTATTCAGGTTGGAGTTGTTCAGTACAGTGATTACCCTGTACTTGAAATTCCTCTTGGAGCTCATGAATCCACTGAGAATCTCATTAGGGAAATGGAGTCCATACACTACTTGGGAGGAAATACAAGAACAGGAAGAGCTATTCAGTTTGCTTTTGACCATCTTTTTGCAAAATCTTCAAGATTTTTAACAAAAATAGCAGTTGTTCTTACTGATGGAAAGTCCCAAGATGAAGTCAAAGACGTAGCAGCTGAAGCAAGGAAAAATAAAATCACTTTGTTTGCTATTGGTGTTGGCTCAGAAATTGAGGAGGATGAACTTAAAGCTATTGCCAACAAGCCTTCATCAACGTATGTATTTTATGTTGAAGATTATATTGCAATATCAAGAATTAAAGAAGTTATAAAGCAGAAACTCTGTGAAGGTAAGTGTTTGATTATGAAATATTTTTGGTGTGCAGAATATATTTCTGTACCCAGATTTTTTTTAATTTCACAAGCAGAATGCATGATCAATGTAACCTAAGACACTTGGTATTTTTTCCTAGGATCCTTCATTATAATCGCGTTTGTGGAAATAATTTCTGAAATGTTATTTTCTAAGTTAAACAAAGAAGTATATTTGGTTGCTTTAACACAGTGTATGTGCTTAGTTTCAATATGCAGCACTTTGCCCTAAGCCTCATATTTTTTGTATTAATAAAGTTTAGAAACTCTGAAATATTTGAACAATTGTCATAGTACTGCAAATCCAGGGCTTACTTTATCCTTTTCCTAGGTGTGGTTGATACTCATCCACAACCTAGCATTTCTCCTTGAGGGCTGAGAGGATAGCCTGTCATTGCAAATGGGAGTTCTGCTAGTATATGCTGAAAAACCCAGAAGAAAGACTCCTGGCAAACGTGCCTCAAATTGTAAAAAGTTATGATCTTTTTTAGAAGGTTTTTATAGAAGAGTTAGCCAAAACCAACATCGTAAAATGACTTTTTAGCTTTAGAATGCTAGCACCATTACTGCATTGAGATTTCTGATAACTTGGTAAAACAATGGCTTTCCCATATATATAAAAAAGAGTAAATTGCTTCTAAAACATGTCACACAGGAGTCTGTTAGGAAGTGTTTATTTATCAGTGCTTTTTGGTATATGGTTTATTACTAAGAATTCGTCCAAGTCATATTTCAGTTATACTGTGTTTCTGCTCTTAGTAAGAATGAAAAATAGTCTTTTTCATATAGTCTCATTTGCTCTCACTTGGACTCTCAGTATACACTTCATTGAAAACCTGTGATGATACTTATATTGAGGAAAATGGTGTTTATTTAACCACGATGGATTTTCTGCTTTCAGTATTAACTAGTATCCTTTAAAATTCCACTGTGATATTTGACAGGACTCTTACAGCAGTCTGTGAATGTTGACCACATATGCAAAAGTGTATGTACTAGTTTAAGTGACCCTTTGCTTCCATGCCTTTATGTTGCACTCTTCCCTCACATTAACGTTGAGATGCCTCTCTTTGAAGAGTGATGGGAGCCACTTGGAAGCTTCATTTCTAACTGCAGTGTCTTTATCAGGTGAACTGAAAGACTAATGAACTGGAAGTTTTATATCTGAGTGGTGGATTATTTTATTAATATTGTTAAGATTCACTTTGGGAGAGGAGCACAAAACTGCTGTGATTTTGTTGTGATCAACCACATGAAAAAGCCCAAAAACTTTGTAGATTATCTTTGTTTTAATGTTTAAGAAAATGCTAACCTTTACTCTGTGGCATTTTGGATTTTGTTATTATGTGAACATAGATGTAAGAGCATAGAGGCAGTATTTACATTCTAGAAAAGGAAGGATGAGGTTTGGTGGTTTGGGTAGCAAATTAATATTCTGGATATATAATGTTTCTCTAGTATTAATACTCTTTAACAAAAAAAAAAAATATAGAATACATGTAAAAACAATACTCAGTGCAGATTTCAAGAAAGTCTGGATGATGCTGAGGAATGTTTCTTTGTGCTAGCTAATGGGATTTAATCACAGAATCACAGAATGTTAGGGGTTGGAAGGGACCTCCGAAGATCATCCATTCCAATCCACCTGCCAGAGCAGGACAAAACTAGTGCAGATCATGCAGAAATATATCCAGACAGATCTTGAAAGTCTCCAGAGAAGGAGACTCCACAACCTGTCTGGGGAGTCTGTTCAGGTGCTCTCTAACCCTTACAGTAAAGAAGTTCTTCCTCATGTTGAGGTAGAACTTCTTGTGCTTGATCTTGATTTAACATCAAAATGTTATTTCATGTTTCCAGAAGGAGAAGTAAAGCATTTAAAAACTATGTAAAAACAATAAAAAGGATCAGAATTTCAGTATTGGATAGAGAGTTGCTGTGACTGGTTCTATGGACTGGAAACACGGTGCCATTTTACATGGAAGACAGTTCATAATTTTGCCACTGACAGGTCAGTTAGTTATCAAGACAGTCCTACCAGAAGATGACCATAAGATCCAAAAAATATCTACCTTACTAGGAACGTTTTTATGTAATTCTTCAATGTGACATTGGAAATAAAGAATAGTTTCTTAATGTGTAATATTACACATGCTTAATTTATATTATACTGGTGTGGAATATTTACTTTGTTATTGATCCAGAATAATGGTCTTCTCACATTCTCCTATTCCTGCATTTATTTTTTGATTTTACACCAAATTTCTAATAGTGTAACTATAAGAGATTTTTGCATTCATTTTCTTGACAGTGTTTATGATTATCTGTAATCTGTATTAATGGCAAAATGACCATTATTCATCTTTGAAGGAAATGAGTTTAGAAAATGTTTCAATGATAACATTACACAGTGAAGAAACCTGGAAAAATAAAGTGTTGTTGCTCTTACTTAATATCACAAGTATGTTGACTTAAATCCTGCGTCTGTGTTTTGAGAAGAATGAGAAGGAAATTGTGTTGGAATTTCCTTATTTATTTATTTAGTTTCTTTATATATACATATATTTTTTTATTTTTGTTTGTTTGTGTTTTTGTTTGTTTAAAAAATGTAGGCAGAAAGTGCATACAATTCTTTCTTGCAGAAGCAGACAGATAACTTTAAGTACATTATTAATTTGGGACTCAAGTGACATTTTGCTGTGGAGAGGAAAAGAAAACTTAGGGGAATGTACATGGCTTCTTGCTGCTGCCCTACGTACCTGTGACATGTCCCCTTAGGTTGGATTGTCCTTCCCCACCAGAGATAGTTTGTGCAGACAGTTGAATTTTCTTAGTTTATATATCCTGCCTCCCCCAGGAGAATGGGATAGCTTCTGACTGCCTTCAAGTTGGTTAGAAAGAGAAGCTGTGCAGTGTTGCTCATAATATAAAGAGAAGCCAGTCTAGACTGTTGAGCTGATAATTCCCTGGCACTCAAATACAAGTTTTCTAGCCAATGGCTGCTCCAGATGGAGATGAGAGAACTCTCCACTCCTTCTTTGGAATGTATTCCCAACCTCTTTCCTTTCTGTGAAATGATGCTTTTCTGAAGAAACAATGGGAAATTAATAATGAAAAATTATTTATTGTAAATAGTTCAGTATCATTTTAATAAAACAAAAAGTTGTTTGCTTTTTTTTATTGATTTATTACTCTAATACAATGTTGTCTTTTAGCATTAAATTCCACTATGCTGTATCACTTTTTTTTTTTTAAACAATTTACATCCACTGTTTTGTACTGTTTGTGTATAAAGGTTAATAAACAGAAACAACATTTAGCTGGCTTCAGTTTTTACAGAAAGTATATCACATGATGTTTGAGAATACGTTCAAGCAGATTTCAGTGTAACAGACAAAGACAATCAGAGTACATTTTATGCAAAAGAAGATGAAAAAAATAGTTGTAGATAATTCTACTTTTGTCCATTTTCAACCCATTTTTGTAGTTGGGAAGGATGCTGAAATAATCCAAATTATTTGTGCATCATGAAAATTAACAGCTATCATTTTGTAGCATTACAAAACCTTAAATTTTTATAAATTAGATTAAATATTTTTATTAATCAGATATTTTAATACCTTTTAAGTACAATTAGTGACAATTCAAATTAGTATGTGAATGTAATTGCAGTCAAATATGACATGTCAGTATTCTTGCTTCATGGCTCTGAGGATTCTGCATGTGACTTCTCATGTTAACTGTTCTCAATTTTATTTCTTCAAAGGCAGCTACAGAAAAATAGGTGGGGGGTTTGTTTTCAAAAGATTTAAGTAATATTTTGAACTATACTTGTACTTGCGTTTATTTGCAGAATCTGTTTGTCCGACAAGAATTCCAGTGGCAGCTCGAGATGAAAAAGGATTTGATATTCTTTTAGGATTAGGTGTGAAGAAAAAGGTTAAAAAGAGAATTCAAATACCAACTACTAATGCAAAAGCTTTTGAAGTAACCTCACGCGTTGACCTGTCAGAATTGACAAGGTATTTAAATTTATAAATATGCTTCTAAATGGAGCAAGATTTTTTATTTTTTTTGAGTTATTTTAAGATTTAAACAAGTGTTCATGTACTGTGTTTTTTCTTTCCCCTTATTTAGGAATGTGTTTCCAGAAGGTCTTCCTCCATCCTATGTGTTTGTTTCCACTCAAAGATTTAAAGTAAAAAAGACATGGGATTTGTGGAGAATTCTAAGTCTGGATAAGAGACCACAGATAGCAGTCACTGTTAATGGAGAAGAGAAAACACTGTCATTCACAACAACAAGTTTAATAAATGGCACACAAGTTATTACTTTTGCAGCACCTCATGTAAAGGTAAGAATTAATTGTCGTGCTGGGATACTTATTTAAGTACATATAGTTCCTTTGTTTTTTTAAAAGATGCATTATTTTATTTTTGGCTGCTTAGGCATTTAAAAATAGGAGTGAGGTGCTTTACCCATGTTTTCAGAGTGTTTCCAGTGCTCATCACTGCAAAAGATGTGCATGTGCTTTCTACTTAGTGGTTTTCAGCAGGTAATAGTGAAGATCACAGAGACTGACTTTTCACACAGCTCTTTGCTTAACATATGCTGGAAAGTATATTTTGACTTTGACATAGAGACTAGAAAATGTGAAAGAAAATAGTCCATTTTAGAGATGTTTTTTCTTAAGTGTCTAAATTCTTTTAAAATTCATAATGACCAAAGTTACTTTCTTCTCCAAAAGAGTAAATAGCAGCTTACAAGATCAGAGTTTGATCTGGAATGGTACAGTTGAATAAAAACTCCTTTCAGCTACTTATTTTCCCACTGAAGAAATTCCCCTCTTTGTGCAAACCAATTTTATTTTCTTCTACTGTAATCTGGAGGTTTTCTTTCAATTTTTTTTTTCTGTAATTTCCAGTGAAATATTCATATTTTGTAAGAAAGATCATCTTGGTTACAGGTAAGACAGAGGGAAGGAAATTGACTGTCTATACTCTTGCATATGTATCAGTACAGGAATATGCAGCCTAGGCATTCCCATTCCTACATCAGTAATATTTAAGTGAACAGAGGGATGCTTCAGCAGAAAAAGAGTGGGAGAGATTTACTGCTGGCATCCTTCATGGCCAAGGAGGTTCAACTTTTCTGGGAAATGGTGGCCTGTGTTTGAATCCTTACTCCAAATCAGGCTGAAGGAATTTCAAATATAAATCCTCAGAGGAGGGAGGACTTCTATCCAAGAAAAGGTCTTTATTCCTAAGCTTTTGCTAGGGAGAGGTATTTTATTCTTCTGTTATTGGATGGAGTATTCTACTTTTTCTTTCCAAATTTCCTCTGCCTTTTTGTAATTATTTTTTTTTTTGATAAGAACTTGTTAAACTTGTTTTGCTAGGAATTGTTACAAAGTTCAGTTTCAGGTAAATCTAAAAATTAGTATTTGTTTCTAGCAGCTACAGTGAAAAATGAACCTTATACTTTCAGTCCCAGGTATCCATGAGTTTCATAATGGAAAGAAGACTTCTGATATTTTTTTCTTTTGTGTTTCTCCATGCTTGCATTAGTGTTATGGAGAAGAATACTTTCATGCCCTTTTTAGAGCTGTGTGTCTCTAAAAGCTCTTAGAATGTCACTATACTTTTCATTTAAAAAAGCCTTTCTATTTAATAAACCTTTATGATAATTTATCACTTTTAGCCATTAAAATGGAAATGTTATGTACTCTGTATCTTATTAAGGGAAGTTAAATTTCTGTTTCATATATAACACACTGAAAGATATATATTTCAGTTTACTCATATGTATACCTATTTAGTGTGAGATGAATCTATGAAGCTTGTTTATATGAAAGATAAACATCTAGTCCAGGCTAGGTAGGCTATAAAGAGCTAGCTTGTTTATTTAAATTTATGGATAGGCTTAAGAACATAGTATTCCTTTACATGTTAGATTTCTTTTCTAATGTAGGTGACAGAAATACTTCTTTAAAGGTATCTCATATTCTAGTACTTGTAGAACTAGGCAAAGCTATTTGTTTAAACTAAATCTTAAGCTTTAGAAACCTGAGGCTTTGTGAGATAATGATTGTAACATTTGGTTTATTCATTGCAATATTGTGAATATTCTTTCTGCCAATATCATGTTGTCTTTAAGATTTTTTTTCATAAGCCTTTAAGTAGCAATACTTTCAAGCATCAGTTTGCTTCCACCATGATTTAAGATCTGAGGTGTCTGAGACATTGCACCACTGCTGAAAAAATAATCTGGCTATGTATTTTTAACAGTTACAAGTTGAGCATGTTCAATATCATGGACTGAAAAAAAATCTGAGTCATAAAATAATTCTAAAATAGGAATTATTACCAAATATAATTTCAGTTATAATATTACTTGATAGATACTTTTTTGCCTATACACTTGACAATTTTGTGTATGACAAAACCAGGAACATTGATCATCTCAACTGTTAACAGCAGTTTAACTGTTGAAGTGTGATTTTATTGTAACAACAATAAAAGACATTTTGTTTTGAATAATTCTGTTTTCTTCACTTTTCTTAGACATTGTTTGATGAAGGCTGGCATCAAATTCGTCTCTTAGTAACAGAAGACTTTGTAACTTTGTATATAGATGACCAAGAAATTGAAATGAAGCCATTACATCCTGTTTTAGGTATTTACATCAGTGGCTTAACCCAAATAGGAAAGTATTCAGGAAAGGAGGAAACTGTACAGGTAAGCAAATGCTGAAACCACAGTAATTCAGAAATTTTACTGCAGGTTAACGTGGCACTGGCATCTTCTGTTTTCTTGAACTTACTCTTCTAATTTACTGTAGTCTGAAATGTAATATACAACATTTAAACATTAAATTTAAATGTTAAATTATTTATATGTTTAATTATTTAAATAAAACAAAGAGATTTAACATTTAAGGGAATGTAGATGGTCTGGAGGACTCAGCACAACTGATACTGTTCAGTGCTGAATTGGTCTCATTGACTTCAAGGGGCATCATTATTGCTGAAACACAAATTTGATACAACATGGTTGCTCATATTTGGGAACCATGTCTCAAAGCAAGGGATTTCCTTCCATGAATGCATGGGTTATGTTGGTAAGTAAGAGGGAGAGAACAAAATTTTGATGAAGTTTCTTTATCATCACTAACTGCCACAAAAGTACAAGCTGTATCAACTCTTTCTGTTGTACTGCCAATATTTGATACTTTGCCACTGTTTGATTCTGCTGTCCTGGAACACTCCCCTGAAAAGCCTGTACCAAGATTCATTAATTTAAGAAATATTTAAGTCCTTCTGCCTTCAGGTCTTAGCAGACACCAAAAAGCTCATTAAAACTTCCAACTGTGTAAGTAAAACTTGCCTAGGCCGGTGGTGAAGACTCTTAATGATGACAGTGTTCCAGAAGTAGGCTCAACAGGTTGTTTCTATTTATAGAAATGTGATAATGACAGTACTAACTAGATGGATAGTAATAGAAACAATGTTAAGAAATAATAAATTACATAAGTAGTCAATATTTTTGTTAATTTGAAAGATATGCTTTTTTTTTTTTTGTACTCTAATTTCATGATCCTTACTGTTCCTATTAAAATATATTGATAGGTTTTGCCTTATCTTCATTCACTCTTTTCAGATATCTTTATTCAGTTACTCATGAGTTTTGTGTATTTGTAGCCAGGCTCTATTAATTCTATTAATATCATATTCTAAAAGTGTACATGGAAACTTGGATTGAACACTGAGTGTGTGACTCAGCATTTCTGTTGGCCACACTGTCCATATACTACAGTATTCAGTGCAAAAACTACTGGCTGTTTGACTTTCTGATTGGACTTCAAAAACTCCTTGCAAGGAAAGTAGAGATTTCAAAATTGTAATCCACTGCCTCATGCATTTTCTCTGTTGGTGCAGGATTGTCCCATTTTTATAGTTTTATGCATTCTAGGAATAGAGGGTTGGTTGTTACAGAAGAGAGACTTTAATAGATTCCCAGTAATACAGTTTCTGAGTAAAAGACTGTTAGTATTAAGAAATGCTATCTAAAATAAAAATTAAAGCATTGTAGGAATGTTGTATTCTGTAAGATACTATTCTGATAGTGGACAAGAAGAAAAGTAGAAAATCTGTGTCAGGTTGCATTTTTCTATTTCCAGATGATTCTGCAATCTAAAAAGGAATTCCTTCCTCCAATTTCTCAGACTGTGACACATTCTTCAATGCATTAACTGTCAAACTTTTCCAGGATATTTCTATTTAAGCTACAATTATAGATATTTTAATGAATCTGCATAATGCCTTTCAGTGAAAAGGTATTTTGAAATCCTTTAAAAAAGAAATTGGTTGGAATTAAACCCAAAGTGTGATATAAGAATCTTCTTCAGGCATTCTTTGGTGAATTTTCTGTGCCCTTATTCAGATGTGTTCTAGTGATAATAAATTTCTCAATTTAATTAGGACAATTATTCTCCTTTAATTAGGAGAACTCTCCTCCTGTCACTGGGCATCATTGAAAAGAGTCTGAGCCTATCTTCCTGTAACCTGCCCTTTAGATATTTATAAGCAATGATAAGATCCCCTCTCAGTCTTCTCCAGGCTGAGCAGCCCCCAGTCTCTCAGCCTTTCCACATAAGAGATGCTCCTGTCTCCTCATGATCTTTGTAGCCCTTTGCTGGACTCTCTGCATGTAGTTCTGTGTCTCTTGAACAGGGGAGTCTAGTACTGGAGACAATACTCCTGATGTGGCCTCACTAACTACTCACTACTATTTCTGTAATTTTAGAAAAATTTAAAATCTTGGATTAATTATTTTTCTTTAAATAATTCCATTACAGACTGCTTATTTAGTTACATGTATTGATCATTGTGAGTAGCCTGAGTAAAAGCTTTTCTACATTGTTGTTTTTTAACCACACTGGGCACACAGAGCTTCCACTTTCTCTTGCTTTTTAATATTTTGTTATTTTTTTAAGACTTAATGGTACTATTTAACAGTATAGTTTAAACTAACTTAATGTCAAACTATTAACACTTTCTCTAAAAAAAGTCTTTTATGTTTGGCATTACAGTTTGATATACAAAAACTCCGCATCTACTGTGACCCAGAGCAAAATAATCGAGAAACAGTCTGTGAGATCCCAGGATTTGTGAGTATGATAGATGAACTTTTGAGGGCACTTTTTTACCAATAACTGTTTAAAGCTAAACTCAATGAATTTTTAAAATAAGTAATACTACCTTGATTCAGCTGGTGCAAACAAATGCTTGTTACTTGGGCAATATGAATTGATACAGAACTTGTCTGTTTTCAGCCTTTTTTTTTTCATATATTTATCTTAAAAGTTTTTTTAATTTGGATGTTTTAAGGTGGAAATAGGACAGCAGTATAGAAGAATCTCAAATCTGTTACCATTTAAGATTTTTAACAGTATCAATTAATAAATCTACTAGATTACAGCAGTATAAAATAGTTCATTACTTTTTAATTTATCAGATATACTTCTTGCTGCTTGTCAGGGCATTTAATCTCTGACATTTTTGTACATAATCAACAAAGTTATATTTTAAAATCATAAATATCTGTGCTGATGTCTCTATTAAATATCCCATTCACTGAAATGTTGCCAAGATATCATGAAGTATGTTATGGATAAGACAAAAATAAAATCCTATATGGGATTTCATGATTCATGTACACAATTGTGAAGGTTATGGGGATTCTTTGACCCTCTCTTTGCCCACTTATTTGGAGTTAATTATGCAATGCAATGTAACAACATGCAAACAGATTTGGAAATTATTTGTGACGGCTTGAAGACAGATTTTCAAAAACATTCAGCTTCCATCTCAAAATATAAGCAAGAGATTTTATATATGTAGCTTACTTCAAAGTGTCCTCTTTTGCTGTCTAAAACAAAGTGAGTTAATCAGACACCAGTGTTGTGATTTGGTTTAGTATTAGAACCTTGTTTGACAATAGAATCTGGGAGTCTTCAACATCCAGATTTATTTTTATTACAAGTTTTGCTATACTCTTAACCTGTATTTCTTCTTGTTTCAGAATGGAGAGGTAGGCTCAATCCTAAACTGCTCAAACTCAGTTTAAGGTAGTATTTGACTTTATATAACTTATTATTCTAGGGAATATGCACTTTGTTTTGAAAAGTGTACAGAGGTGCTAAGCTTAAAAGTGCTGGATTTCCTTTAATTGTCAATAAACAAGTAAAAAATTTGTTATAATAATAATTGGTTTTGTTTCTGGTTTTTTTTCCCTGTTCAATTCAATTGCTCTTATTTGCAGCTGGATGCTGTTGCAGTAAATGGGGATATGCACAATCTGGTAGCTGCTACCTGTACCATGCTAATGGGAGCTCCCTGAAGGGTAGCTTGCTTGGACACTTAATATGATAGCTTCCTTGTAACTCCACTTGATACCATGGCAAAGGATTTGTGGATTTATGTTTTGATCAGTCATTTGAACCTGAGAAACAATTTTATTCAGAGAACTTTTTTTGAAGTCTGTATTATTTTAGAAAATGTAAAACATTTTAGAAAATGTTTACCTAAAAAGAAAGAAAATTTATTACCTAAAACATTTTAGAAAATGTTTTAGGTAAAAAATGTAGAGTCTGAATTTTTAATATATTGGATTCCTAATTATTTACATTTCCATAGCTCTGAGAACTTCTTGGATAGAGATTTAGTACAGGAGTACCTAAATTTTGGGTGCCTGACCTTGGCCAAATGGATATGATATAGAAGCTCTCTCCTTGCCTGCATTGAAACTCTGAGGTTTCATGTGTTTTCAGTGGCGAGGAGTAAATACAGAAAGAAAGGAAAGAAAGGAAAGAAAGGGAAGAAAAGGAAAGAAAGGAAAGAAAGAAAAAGAGAAGAGAAAAGAAGAAAAAGTCTAGAGAGTGACGTCATTTGCCAAGGTTTAATGTTTACCACTGTTTGTATAGGGAGCATTTTTTGGAAGAAGTCAACTAATGGTCTTTGAGGGATGGGGACCCCAGGAGCCAGGACTTGAAACTTGTGGGACGTGGTGGTAGCAGCCATGTTCCCCCTTTGCTCAAGTAGCTTCATAGCTGGGACACATGCCCAGGAGGCAGACGTGAGCTTTACATTGTTTTCAGGCTTGCTACACATGGTAGCACGCCCATCAATTGTGGTCATTATGCTATACATAATACTTATATTTTTTTTAACAAACTTTAATTAAATAGTTATATTTAATAACTGATCACACTTCAACTGATGAATATCAGTTAGTTTAGGAGAAGAGTTTTGCATGTTGCCAGATGTAGAGTTAGGAAACTGTGCAACGAAGTATTTGTGGAAAAATAAGTGGAGTTTCAGATTGTCAGTCCAGTATTGGTACTCAATTTTTAATTTTTCTTCCGGGTAAGTTGATGAATTAATGCGTGCAGAGTAGTTGGAAGGCAATATTCAGGTAAGCAGAAATTTCAGCTGAAGAAAGGAGTTAAAGCCAGGACCTTGTTCAACCTGAGGAAACTCATCTTCATCTAATGTTATGGTATGTTTGTTGAATGCTTCTGTCGTGTGTATTGATGGCTGGTTTCACTCTTGGTAGTGCATGAATGGTCCTAGTGATGTAGGCTCAACTCCTGCCCCCTGCATATGCCCACCAGGAAAACCAGGACCTCCAGGCCCCAAAGTAAGTTTCTACTCTGTCTTATTGAGAGTACATGACTTTTTCTTTTTTTTTTTTTTTTTTATATTAGATAATTTAATTTGTTTATATATTAGACAATCACAGTCAGGCAGATTGAAAAAGTAGGGGACAAGTTATCCTAGTTCTGGCTTCCAACTCATGAATATGGGGATTAGGATCCTCAAGGACACACTTTGGTGCTATAACTTGAAATAACACAAATAGATCTTTTTTAAGAAAAATGCTCACGGATATGAAATTGTGTTTTCTTGCTAGTTCTCAGTAAATGATCTTGCACTGTCCATTGTTTGGGAATTAAATAGTTTGCTAATAAAAGTCTTTTAATGGAGAGGTTATTTTTCTTCTTTATCAAAGAATGAACTAGAAGCTTCCTGGGAGAGTTCCACTTTAGCTGTTCTGATGACCTTCCTTCAGTGTTGGTGAAGGATTAAAAAGAGAACCACACTTGAGTCTCAGATATCCAACACAGACACTCAAATTCCTAGTATTTTTCTCTAGTACCTATCTCAGTCAATATTGCTAAGCAGTGCTTTCACAGTTACTAGCTTGCCTTACAAAGGTAGATGAGAAAACCCCAAACCACTTGTCTTTCATTAAGCAATTATTAAAAAACTCTTATCATATTATATAAATTGTTAACAGTCTGCTGCACCTACCTCAAGGCAAAGGGTATTTTTCCTAAAATACTAAGGGTTTCTAATCAGGGGATGGGAATCCACAAGGCGGAGATCATTATTATTTCATGTAAGAGAATTTTTGTCATCTTTTACCTTCCCTGCCTCCCAGCATATTAGAGGAAAAAGAGAACTATTTATCATTTTAAAAGTATTGAAAGCCACATCCTATAATGTGTGAAGGAGTATGAAATGTCAAAATTAGGGTGACAGTTCTGTCTAGATCCCTGCTTCATGTGAAATCTTTCAATTATGTTGCAGTGTAAAATTTGTATAGGGATAACTGAATAATTCAGGTGACAAGGTGGTGCCTAATTCAAAGACTGTAGAAAGAGTGAAAAGGAAGCCAATTTAAGACTGTATAGGATATCTTAGATACAGTATTTGTTTTTGAATATTGGACTTCGGCCCCAAATAAACTTAATTTTTGTGTTTGTGATATTAATATAGTACAATAAGATTGTATAATTAATTAAAACAATATAAAAATACATGTAACTGATATATTAACTTGGTCAAGTTCATGGCAGAAAATTTCATTGTTTAGATAGTATATTTGAAAGCAAATTTATTTTTGCTTGAATCTCAAACCTAGACTTCTTAATTTGGACAACAATATTTCTGGATTAAAAATTGTTACATTTAGCAAATTGTAACTGTTAGACTTTTCTAGAGACAGTATTCTATATTCTTTCCCATTTAGTTCAGTATAATATTTCTGTGTTTTACATGTGACAAATTTTCTGACAGTCACACTGAAAGCAAGTTTTCTATTTCCTTTTCCTAATGTGCCCCCTGTTTATAACAATTCCGCAGTTGTAACTGACTCACAGGACTGTTGATGGTTCAGGCAGAAGAAGTGATACCTGGCTAACACTCCAAAAGGAGTGAAGTGTTTCAATAGATCAAGTCTTCTTGGATTTTTTTTGGCTCAGAACATGTCTGTTAGTAAAATAAGCAAAGAACTTTATACACTAGGAGCATATATTAGATAGGAAGTTAATTTCCTTCTTTCTCACCATAGACATGAAGGTTGGGGACCTGACATTTCCTTTAATGTGGTTATAACAGAGGTTGTCAAAATAATTGCAAAGGCCTTATAAGAAGAAATCTTGAATACTGCTTTTTTTAGAGCAGCAGTGGCTGTGTGGAGAGGAGTTTAGTACTTAGCAGGTTTTAATCCTGGCTCCTGCCTCTCAAATGCTTTTGCTTTAAGAACTACACTTACCCAAAACAGGTGAGAGTTTTCTTCAGAGTAAAACTACTACATTAACAAAGTTTGAATAAAGATTTTTTCAACCATTTGATGAACAGTGTTTTCTGTTAAGATGTTATAAAGCCTGAAAGCATTTGAGATGAAGGGCCAAACTTGTGCTGTAACTGAGCATGGGCTCACTTCTCCACATCCTGCACAAAAGGTTAGGAGGAATATTCCTAGGTCATGTATTACAAATGGAGGTTGTTTTTTTTCTGTAGGAATTACTCCTCAATAGCAGGTATCTGGGCCTGCAGCCACTGTTTTCTGAAATGTATTAGGGTTAAGGTTGCTCTGTGCTAATTTTAAAATGCACTTTCATATATTTTGTGCACTAACATCTTGCTTTTCCTTAGGGTGATCCTGGGCAGCCTGGGAATCATGGTTATCCTGGGCAGCCTGGTCCAGATGGTAAGCCTGTGAGTACTATACACTTAGTCATATATTGTAAATGCAAATCTAACAGGAGAACAAACATGTACAGCTGATACCAGATTTTCAAAATTAGATTATTTTGTCTCCATTCTTTGAAACAGTGAAAGTCACTTAAGTACTTGCCTAATGTTAACAGTTCTATGAGTATGTTAATCATAATGTTTCAGTATTTCAAGCTAAAATATTATAAATATGATAGTATGAGTTAGGCACTGTTGTAATGCAGAGAACAGACTGAGAGCTCCTGTTGGTATTTGTGTCATTTTGCAGTAGTTATCACCTTGTGACCTTCATTCATAACTGCTTAAGAATTTTTGCATTAGAAAGCATGTTAGAGAAGCTACAATCCTGTCTTACATCATTTTAAGGATTGCTTCTCATGCTTAAACTTGGTTCACTTAATTCTTTTTCGGCTGTCTCAGTAGTACATCAAAATATGTAGATATGCATATACAATATTAAAACTATAGATATTTTGCAGTTCTAAATACTATTTTGTAGAACATACATCATAGAAATACCTGTATTTTTCTCTTTTCCTAGATTTTATTTTTTAAGCTTGCATTTCATTAGTATGATAAAGACTGAAAGAAAGTAGATGAATAATATATCCCTAAACCAGAAATGACAGATTTGTCAATGGATCATCTGGTCTCATGATTAATGTTTTTAATTGCAATAAAATTAAATAAATATATAAAAATAGCTTAAGGTTCCATTAAAAAAGTATTAGATCTCAGAACCTAATTTGAAGACTAAGATACTGACAATCAAGCTTCTCTGTTGAGTAAGGCTTTGTTTAGAGCCTGCAGTCTCTGTATCAGTAAAGCAGTGCTGTGCATGTGCCTCTGGTGTGTTTAAAAAAAGACAGGTCAAAAGCTGTGAAGCTTGACCATCCATATAGCCTCTCATGTTGCTTGCTATTCACTAAAAGCTATTTTATTTATGTTTAAAAATAATAATAAATGAAAAGTTAAGAAACAGTTGGGAGATGGTAATTTCTTTGCTTGAATACCAAAAGCAGGAGAATAAAAGTGCATGCACATAATAGAAATTATTAATTCACGGTAGTGTTTCATTCTTACTGAGGACTAAATTTTATGGTTGAAATCCTGGGTTGTGGTGTTGTTTTGAAATCTCCAGAGTGAATTAGAAGAGAAAGTAACCATCATATCTTGAAATCCACAGAAAAAACAATTAGGGAGGGGTCCTAAATATTACTGAGAAGAAAAATTGAAGATGTCCCAAAGCATTAGAAAATATAAATGGATCAGTGCGGAGAAGACAAAATCATTTCTGAAAGAAACATTGGATTATGGACTGGGGAACTAATAGTCAATGGATTTGGTTAAGATTTAGAAGGGATATTAAGTTATTTTGGGCCATTTTTTGTCCACACTTTAGAGAGACTTCAGAGAACAACAACAAAGACTGGGATTGGAACTTTTTCCACTTCACTTTTTTTAGTAATTTTTCTGTCCTGTGGAAAGGTTCATGAGGACTGTAACTAATTACAAGTAGTTCCCTAATCTGCCCTTGCTTACCTATTTTAGTACCTCTAGCATGTTATTAAAGAGACACTACCCACCAACTTTGATGGCTTCATAAAAACACCTAACGTTCTATTTTTGTTAAGAATTTTTAATACTAGTAATTTATCTCATTTGTGTGTTAGCTAAAGATGGAAACAGTGAGACTTCTGCTTGGAAGCATGACTGCTAAGGGTAGTGAACATTACCGGTTGTGAAGTGGAGACTTTATGCTACACAACATAAAATGTTTACATTTCTCCTATTTTGTTGCTTAGCTACATGTTGGCCTTTTCTTAGGGATAGCACATGCTTCATTTAACTGTGGTGATTCCTTTTGGAAGAATTAGTTTGATAGGAAAAAATACATATTTTTCTGAAAACAAGAAATGCAACTGCTTCTAAAAATTCAAAATGTTTTCCTTTTAAAATATGGGACTTGGCATATTGAAACCTGTCAGTGTTAGCCCTGATGGCCCAGGACAGCAATAAGTACATTAATTTTTCAGTAGTTCCACAAGCAAAGATTCTAATTCTTCCTTTGATATAAAAACATTTGTATCCTCTTGCTTTTATCTTAAACAGCTTCTTGATAGCTTTTATCTATTTTATTTAATTTTTTTTTGCATCTAGAAATAGCAAACACAATCTGAATTGAAATTGTCACTGCTGTAAAATACTATGTTTTGGTTCTGGACAATCATGAAAATACAGGCTTTAAAATAGGAATGGATGGAATCTGAGCTGGACAAGTGTGAACTAATCAGAATAACTTTTCAATTGAGTATTGATGGTGCCTAAGCTTCTGAAGAGCAGTCCTGTTCTCCTACACATAGACAGGTATACAAACTGTCTCAACCCAGATTTGCATGGGAGAAGGTGTCCATCCCAGTTTGACCATGCTGATTGCTAGAAGTAGACTTATAGTAGATCTATAGAAATATTTCATACAATAAGAAGAGAATCAAAAAACCCCACTAAAGGAGGAATGTTACCATTTTTCTGATTTGAAGTTCAAATGTTGTTTGAAGTGCTTACATTTTTTTATAAGTATCAGCTGTTTCTTTTTGCACTCATTCTTTGTAAGGACATAATTGCAAACCTTTTAAATTGTCTGCAGCTCTGACTGGGACACGATGGTGCCTTACAGTAGATTGTGGAGTGCTTTCCAAGCTGGCTTTTAGCCAAGAGAGATGGGAGACCCTTTAGGTAGAACCCTTTGGTTTCCTGTGCAGGAAAACAGATTCCTCCTCTGTCTTTTTGTTCTGATTTTACTTTTTTATTTGTTAATATGGCTTGCAGGTTTTCTGTGCTGTCAGTGATTTTCTGTGTTTGAGATAACTTTGCTTACACAAATCTTTTTAGATTTATTACCTGAGAAACTCTGAAGAGCAAGCTCTTTAATCAGACAGCACAACAAGCTTACAGGTGGTTGTGTAGTCAGTGTTGTTTAATCAGATGGCTCTTGCATGAAAAGCTTTTCCTGGAAAGTCAGTCTTTTCTGTTCCCAAGCACATTTTTATGTTCTTCTCTAAAGTTATTCCAGTTTGCCTATCTGGTATTCATTTTCTTGGAACAATGTAACTGCTTAACAAAATGTTTCTTCCCCTGAGAAGTGTTTTAGGCATGCATTTATAACTGTATGTAACCGATTTTTAAAACATCTAAGAAAATTTAGTGGGCTGGCTAGGCTTTTGTAATAATTAAAGCTAGTTTTAGTACAGAATTCAAAACAATTCCCATAAATAGATTTAATCTTACCAGAAAATAATTTTCAACTGGTGTTAAAAAGTAAAACTGTTTGATGTAATATTTGAGAAAGTGAACATATATATGACTGATTTTCAAGTATTCTTTAATTTTTACTAGGTTTTTTTAATATAGTTTCTTTGGGTTTTTATCCCTATAATTGCCATCTCTGTTTACTTTCCATATATTGATGCATGTAGAAAAGATCTATTGAAGTAACTGGAGAAAAGCACAAAGTAAGAAGCATAATAAGTAAAGAAAATACTTTTTTTTTTTCAAATCAAAAATGTCATTTGGGACATGAAATGACTGAATTGTTTTGTCAGGAGTAATAGCACTGATAAATAAATACAAGGTTAAAAATAGTATTTGAATCTCAACTGGAACTCATTTCCATGAGCATTATTCATCAGAAAGAAGCAGCTGAAGTGGTTGTTGGCCCTGAGAATATTCAGCAGTCTGACTGTGTGGTTACAAAGTAGTTTTTTTATTCCAAAAGATACTTTATACCTACAGGGAAAAAGCTCAAATTAAGGGGAAAAATAAATAGGATCTATATAGTGATAACTTGTGGTTAATAAAGGTGATAGGTTATTGATCTGCTGAAAGAAGTGAAAATATACACTTATGTGTCAATTTTGAACTTTAAACTTCATGGCTGACAAATCTGATATTTTTCCAATATTCTGTCTAGTTTCATTCATAAAAGTTTGGAATCATTTTCTTGTCTTTACAGTTTCCACAGACAATAAGCAATAGGGAGTTTAAAAATCATCTGGTGAGACTGACTTTACAGATATACCCAGATATAAAGTTCATAAGGTATCAAAAGTCTCACTAATAAGTAATTTCTGATCATTCCAATATTTTCTGTTAGAAAACTATTGAACCTTATTAGAGGTATACTACCTAGACTTTAATATTTGGTGACCAACTGACAAATCTTTTATGATGAACTCAGTATAATGGCAGTGGCCAGCTATTTCAACAGTACTTTTTGGAATTCTGTACTCTGTTTCAGTACTTTGGGCAGTAGTTTCTGGTCTACATAAGATTACTTGTACTATTGGATGATTTACCTGGAGATTTGAGTTGATATAAACTCTGAAGCTACTTTTCTCAGGAAGATTTGTCAGACATACTTGATAATTAAACTGCAAACTGCTGCTCTCTCTTCTGGAAAAATACACAGTCCTCAGTAACATTGTGACCTTGTTATTACTGGGGGAAATATTTTTTTTCCATTCTGACTCATCCAGTCAAGTAACGGCTTCCCTGAGACCTGCTTCTTGGAAATCAGGGTGCTGTCTGATGCTGACTTGGGTTGCATACAGCTATACTTTTCAGACAAAAGAATTTGAACAGTGACCAAGGGAAGGTGATAAGGATGAGCATCTAAGCAGCAAGCAGAAAGTTATACTCCCGTGGTATGTTATCCCATTTTCTTGTATTCTGAAGCTGGGGAACTTCTTAAGCTGAATTGATGACCTTTTGCCTAATAATCTTGATGGATTTATTTGTTTCCTCCGTGGTATTTGAGCCCAGAACATCCCACTCAGGTAAATATACTGCTAATGATCCTGAGCTGTCTGCCTTAGCAGATGACAGGAGCAGCCAGTGTAAGGATCTGTAATCAAATGGAGAAAGAATTAAACAGGCCAGAACAAAACAAAGCAAAAATAGGCAACAGACAAGGCAATGAAAACTCTTTTATGTACTTTTGCCATAATAATGTTCACATGTTTACAAGTCTTTAATAAAGAGTCAACCCCAAATTTATGTTGGAGGGTAAAAGCTGCATCTCGTTACCTTTGTGATCTAATGCTGGATCTACCCTTCACTTCAGAGACACTTCTGCTAACCTGCAGGAGCAGGTGCCAAGAAAGTCCTTCTACAGGGCTGTGCTGTTTAACAGGGGGAGGAGAGAGGAGAGGACACTGGTTCTGAGCTCCTGAGTTACCACTGCTTAAGAAATTCCCAGAAAAAGAAATAAGGCACAGGCTTCAAACAAACTTTCTGGAGAAGAGCAACTGACTGATCCACATGTCCAAAGGGGCAGGAAAAAGAGGCAGCAGGCAGATGAGTACAGGCATAGTGAGGTGTTAGAGAAGGTTATTTAGGAGCAGGATGGAAAAAAGCTCTTTGAGAAAAGGAGGAGGAAGGACCTGAGGCAAAAACATTAGATGACAAAGCAGCCTCTCAGGAAGGCTAAGATACATAATTGAAATACATCAAGTCCTTTCTAACATTTCTGTTGCCTTGCAGGGTTTTAGTTACTGATGCTGCCAGTGGGGGAGAAAGTCTTAGCGTGACTGCAAATTTAAGTGTAGGTGTGGATATATGGCTGAATAGCTAGAAGAATTTTCTGTCCTTTAATATGTAATATATATTTTATAAAAAGGTTTTGTTTGTTTGTTTGTTTTGGTTTTGTTGTTTTTGTTTTTTTTTTAAACCAAAAAAACCAAGGAAAACCTTCTAAAGTCATATTTTGTTTTGATGAATTGTTTCAGCTGCACGGGAGGCCTATAAGCAATTTGGAAATGCTACACCATTTACAATTAAAGCTGATTTTGCTGTAGCTGCCTTGAGCACTAGAAGTGAAATGTTTGATAAAGGACCCATGTATGACAGAGACCTAGAATTCTGTTTATTTCTATACTAAACATTACCAGCTGACTCTTTGGGCATCTACTCAAATGTCTTTTGGGAAGAGGGCACAGCAAGTACTCTCTTATATCTAATAATTTTAGCCCTATTTATTATTCCCAGGAAGCACTGTTTTGAAGGAAACAGACATAGACATTATGTATTGAAAACGTTCTGTTAGCTCTTTTTAACCAATGTGGAAATTCCCTCATTAATTTTGTGCTAAGTAGTTAAGGCTGGAACTAATTTAGAAATAGGATTATTAGTTCTTTCAGATCAAATCAAGATCAAATTCTAGGTATTTGAAATTGCATAGTGCATTTTGTGAGATTTTTCAAATTTAGTTTGTGATGCCCGTTGAAAGGTCTGAGCCAAATAGTCTCAGAGTTTTATATGACAATTTCTGTTGTTCTTTTGTGTGTTTTCCATAAAAAACAAAACATCAAAGCACCCTCTTTGTAGCTCATTTTGTCCATTGAAACAGTATATTTTTAATGGAGCTAGGTAAAATTACTATTCTTCAGTTCTTTGCCTCTTCTAAAGGATTCTTCTTTTATTAATTCACTTATTAATTTTGCATGAAAACTGGCTATCTTTGCTGAATTTACCAAATCCAATCTACCAAAACACCTCAAGCATTTATTTTGGGTTCTGTAGAGGTTCTCTTGTTCTGCCAATGTTGATTTCTAGTAAAGCATTCCTGAAAGTATCTTTTCAAATCCATAATTATTTTGTATTTCTTTTTGTAATTTCAGTCATTCAAATTATGTTTTACTTACATATCCTATTATATATCTTCAATTATATACATAAGTGCTAAGTACTGAGAAGGGAATTTTTATTATTTAGAGATACTATAAAACTAGCTGTATAATAGAACATGACTTCTTTATTAAAGTTTATTTCTGTAATTTGCAATAAGCCTTTAAAGTCCTGGCATTTTAAAATTATTTTTTCCTGAAAGACATTAAAAAACATGTCTATGTATGTGGGTTAATTTTTGTTTACTTGTTTGTTTGTTTTCCCCAGTGGGGAATAAAACAAGACAATTAATATATTCTCATGTAACAATTCCAAATTAATGGATTGTACCATAGTCTGGAGACTGAAAAATTCCATTGCAGAGCTTGAAGCTTCTGAAAGTTGAAATCTGTATCTCAAATCTATGATTATTATAGCAGTTACTGACATTTGTGACCTAAACTGACAGAGTGGTGCCAACATCTCTAGTAACCAGGACCATTGCTTTTTCCTTAAATGGCTGTTTGGAAATTTGTAAATACGATTTATGAGAAGTCACATGTCTTGGTTTCTTTTCCTTAGGGATATCAGGGATCAGCAGGAACACCAGGTATCCCAGGAGCTCCAGGGGTTCAAGTAAGTTTCTGTTTCATTCTTAGAATTTGAAAATATGAGACAGATCCCACCCACTCTATCCCGATGTTAGTTGTTTGTCATTGAGGCTTGAGGTGTGGGGAATGAAAAGGACCATCCTTGAGCTTTGGACCTCACATAGCTTTGGGGTTTTTCAGTAGGCAAACTAGACTGCAAATCTAATCACTACTTAGGTAAGGGCTGTAAGGAACTGGACTAGACATTTTCATCCTAATCCAGAAACCAAACAGTAGTTCCTTCCATTTTTCTCTAAATCAGTAACAGTGATCTGAAGCCTTGTCATGGTGTTTGATTTACCTGCAATTCATATGTCCAAAAGAAGGTTTCAGATAAACCCCAGACTGATGGAGGAGAATAAAATTCCTTTCTTCACTGTATTAATTTAGTAGCCCTTACTGGGACAGTTACTGGCAAACAGTGCCGTATTTTATGTGTGGCATGATCCAGTCTGCCTGGGAAGTTGAGGACTCAAAAATTAGTTGAATTAAATACCTGAAAGTGTGCTGAGGCCAAGAACGAGCCTGCAATGTGGAATATGTAAAGACTGTCTGATGGACATTTGGAAGGAAGGGAACATCTCTGGACTGTGTGTTGTCCTTTTCTCCTGGGCTGGTCCTTGGTTAGAGTGAAGAATTACTTGGTGTTCCCTGGTCATGGATTCTGATAGTGTGCGGTATTCATACATGTTGCATAAGTGTCATTATTGGTTGTGTCCAGTTACTAAAATCT
The DNA here is from genome assembly GCA_024611195.1 of Ceyx melanurus. Taxonomy (NCBI): domain Eukaryota; kingdom Metazoa; phylum Chordata; class Aves; order Coraciiformes; family Alcedinidae; genus Ceyx; species Ceyx melanurus. Next base: position 42,337 of record JANHGL010008749.1, read on the forward strand.
AATCTGCCAGCTAATACATCAGTTCCTGGGTCATGTTGCATTACATTTCTCTGTCTCATTCTATAGAAAATTATATTAGTATTTGAACTGGTTTTTGTTTTTGTTTTGTTTTGTTTTTAATCTTAGGGACCACGTGGCTTACCAGGTATCAAGGGAGAGCCAGGGAAAGATGGGGCTAAGGTAAATAATGAAAAAGTAATAGATAAAAATATTTTACTCTTACCATTTATCATTTTTGGCTCTACAGTTAATAAAATCAATATTTTCACATGTGGCTTCTGTGAGAATTGTTTGCTAAAAAGGTACTAAAAAGGAAGTAAAAATCCTTAATTTAGAATGTTACTTTAATTCTGATTCTGCATTGCTTTATTTAATAAAGTTTATATAGGCTTTAGTACTGCCAGTAACACCTTTATTATACTGAATAAATTATATTTAGAAAACATATCTAAATATGGGTACCTGGAAGCACAATACAGACAGCTGTCAAAATGGTTTCTTTCTGTCTTTTGAACATTTTTCTCTTTAAGTGATCATCCAGATGAGCTAGGCAGGAATTTTTGGATGGCGCTCTTTGTCAGAAATCACTGACTAATTGAAACAAAATATTTTAGTGAAAAATTTCTAGCTGAGGTGTAGCCAGTAGCTTGGAGATGAAGCCAGATATGGAAGCTTATATATAACTCCCTTCTCATATTCAAGAAAAACTTGAGCTGTTGGTTATTGCCAAGTCTTATTGATATGTAAATAAGTGTCCACCCTTCTCTCACACTTTTGCCCTATGTTTAGAAAAGTTCTAAACTAATAGCAATAAAAATATATTGGTTTTGGTTTATTAAAACTTCAAAGCCTTTTTTTTTTTTGTAAGCCTAACACTTGTTTTTCAAACAGATCTTAATGTAAATTTTCCTTCTTCTCAAGTCCCCAATATTAAAAGCAGACCCTTAAATTCATCACTCTTCAGCAGACTTCTGAAATGCATGATTAGAGCTGAAAACTGAGCCTATATGTTCTGTGTTTTAGGCATCTTAATCTGTTTGATTTTAGATGTTAATCTAATTGTTCAGTGAGTATTGGTCCATGTGCAGAAAGTAAGATACGGATGAGGAAAACTCTATTCTCCTGGCAGTGGAGGGTTGTAACAGTTAGTACATTTCCTAATGCTCAGTCCAGTATTTAAAATGTGCCAAGAAATAGGGCTTCCACCGCTCTTTTAGAAAACTTCTTCCATTGTAAAACAGTTCTTGCCATTAGAATTTTTTTCCTCATGATTAAGCACAAACTTTCTTTTCTTCATTTCATCCTATTGCTTGTAAAGTTTCTGTAGCAATTAACTTTAAACCATTTCCATTGACAAGTGTTTTAGTTATATTGACTATAATAATTGAATCATCACTACTGAGCAGAAATCAAGACCCTATAATTTTTCACTTAAAAGCAATGGATACAAGAAATGTTTATTTTATAAGCTTTGCTACTTTTTTTTTAACTCCATTCCATTGCTTATTTTCAATATTTATTTTTTGAGAGATATTTTGATAACAATAACCAACAAGCTATCCTGTCATTCCTGCACTAGTGTTTGTCTTCTGAGAATGTATGACGGAGGTTACAAATCTGCATAGACACTAATGGTTTTGATAAATACCACTGAGAAGTGTTCTTTTATCCTTTGTCTTAGAACTTGAAATGTATAAAATAACTTTCAGAGCATAATTTACTATTCCAAGTTCACGATTGAAATATATCAAACAAATGGAAAAATATCGCTCAATATAAAGTTAGATATTAACAGATAAAACACATTGTGTTTGCACCAAAAGCATTTGATGATGGGATATTTGTCCTAAGTGAAGTAAGTCCTGTCTACTGAAAGAAGTGACTAAGGTTGCTTTTATTGTTTCAAGTCAGGTAGTGCCAAGTTAAAATTCAGTCTTTTCTAGTTCTCAAGGGAGCTCACAGGCAGGTTGTCAGATATGTATCTTCAGTACCAATAGCAACAGTTTTGGAATTCCTTATACCTGACCCCTGTGACTTTTTATTCTTTTTTTTTATTATTATTATTTAGAGAAAGTACTTAACTTATTTTTATTAATACTTCGTTCATACAGAGTAAGCTGGTAGAGTATTTGCTAAGGTCAGTAGGTTTTTAATATTGTCAGTAGGAGGTAGAAGCAAAGGCATCCCATATTTAGGGAATTTTATTATTCTTTGGCTATTAGGAGTAGATGGTAGAATTATCACAGCTTCTACAGACATTTTCAAAGGGTTTTTTTTCCTTTTGTTAAAGCTAAATTACTACTTTTGTACCTCCATAAGCCTTATTGAGGCTTATGCATATGCAGAATACCTATGATAAGTAGTTGATATAGTTACATAAAATGTCTTTCCACTATTTGTTGATCACTGAGAATATGAATGTTATTATAGTGTATTACTACTATTTTAGATATAAGGATATAAAAGATATTTACTATTTTAGGGTGACCGTGGACTACCTGGTTTTCCTGGATTACATGGGGTGCCAGCACCAAAGGTTTAAGTTATTTCTTGTTACAATATTCATGTTTCATCTTTCTTTATAATGTATACAAACTTACTTTTCCTTTAAATTACAATATTATATCAGTGAATTTGATGAACTACATAAAATGAATAGATAGAATGCTGAATCAAAGGAAGATACATGCCATGGGACTTCATTGCATACATATCAAACAATGGAAGCCATGTTTTTAATCTTTGTTTTGTTCTATGGGATACTATATTCATTACTTTGAACTTTGATTTTACTACTACTTAGAATGTTTTTCATCACAAATAATGTGTGCAAAAAATAATGATGTAATTTTCTTGAAGTTTTCAATTTGAGTGACAGCATTTTGAGTGACAGCATTTTGAAGTATACTTCTTGTCTAACCCAATGAGTTCATTCATGTGTTCTCCAAAACATCATAAACTATATCTTTTGCTCTTCTATCTTGGTACTCAAGTGAAATTACTTCATAGTATTTCCAAATTTGTTTTTTAAACTTTTGAAATAAAGCCTTCGGAAGAGTCCAGCACTTTTCAAAGAGCTGAATTTTCACTTAGGTGCCTAACTATATCAAAGTGACCAGAAGCTCAAAATGCCTTTGCCTGCTTGATTTTATGTCTGCTATATATGTGTACTTTATATATAATGTCTTCTATTTTAAATAAGTATTTATTTACATACATTTTATTTAGGGAGAAAGGGGTCCTAAGGGAGATCAAGGAGTGCCTGGAATATATGGAAAAAAGGTAAGTTGCTCTTTCCATGAAGGAGAAACTGGAAAGTTCTGTCCATGGGTGGATGAGGGGCGAGTTGAGAGCTTGTGGGTGCAAATTAAGGGACAGGCTGGCATGGGTGATACAGTTGTGGGTGTCTATTGCAGGCCACCTGATAGGGATCAGGAAATTGATGAGGCCTTCTGCAGGCAGCTAACAGCAGCCTTACAATCACAGACCCTGGTTCTCATGGGGGATTTTAACTACCCAGATATTTGCTGGAAGGGCTATTCAGACAGATACCTGAGGCACTGGAGGATAGTATGACAAAGAGTCTTCCCTGCTTCATGAGGACTGGGTTAAAGAACGGTGGAGTAATCTGGACATCCATAAGTCCATGGGTCTTGATGGCATGCACCCATGGGTGCTGAGGGTGCTGGTACAGACCACTTTCCACCATCTTCAGTAAGTCATGACAGACAGGAGAGGTGCCTGGAGACTGGAGGAGGGCAAACATCACTCCAATTTTCAAAAGGGGTAAGAATGGGGACCCAGGCAACTATAAACTGGTCAGCTTCACCTCCATACCCAGGAAGGTAATGGAGCAATTTATCCTCAACACTATCCTTAGGCATATCAAGAACAAGAGGATCATTAGAAGCAATCAGCATGGTTTTACCAAGGGGAGGTCATGTTTGACCAACCTGATAACCTTTGATGAAGACATAACCAGGTGGATAGATGTTGGTAGAGCAGTGGATGTGGTTTATCTTTATTTCAATAAGGCATCTGACACTGTCTCCCACAGCATCCTTCTGGGTAAACTGAGGCAGTGTGGTCTGGGTGATCAGGTAGTGAGGTGGATTGGGAACTGGTTGAAGGAAAGAAGCCAGAGAGTTTTCAAAATAAGAAATACCATCTATGAATTATAAAGGTTCAGTATAAAGAATTTGCAGCATGAACATTGAGCATTACTTACTTTTAATTTGCTGTACTTTGCAGGGTTCAAAAGGAGAGAAAGGTGACATGGGGTTTCCAGGAATGCCTGGACGATCTGTAAGTTTTGCAGAGACAATTTACCTTTAACTTTTGCTTTTTTATGCATTTACTGATGACTGTTAACTGTTGACACAGGGAGATCCTGGCAGAAATGGGAAAGATGGATTACCAGGAAGTCCTGGTTTCAAGGTATGTACCAATGTATATTCATATCTGTTTAAAGTCTTCAATAGCACTGCTGTTGGTCTAAATATACCCAAGTGATTCTGTGGATAAATAGTGGAAATTAATATGTGTTACTGGGAAATAACAAAATTTTATTGCAGTCAATGGGTAGGCTTTACTGATTTCAGATTTTTCCTCTCTGATATTTGATAACATGGACAGGTAATAGTCACAGTTGGTTAACATAAAATTTTAACTGTAACTGGTGGCCCTTAAAGTACTATGTCGATAAAGCATGAATTTGGAGAGCATTTTGACCTTTTTTTTAATGCTTGAAACAATATACAGATAATCCAGTATATTAGTTGTGTGAACCTGTGTACATTTAAACTGAAAGACATTTTCTTGACTATTTTTGTAATTTAATTACTGTAGTACAAAAATGAGACATACTCATTAGGTTTTAGACAGTTTATATTATAATGGTTAACAGAAGCCATATCCTTCATTCAAACATTTTGTCAGCTTGACTTTGACATCTGCTTGCTATAAAACATTGCTTCATTCTGGATCTGTAATCAAATTCAGAGCAGTAACAAACAGACTGTCTTTGAAGGAAATTTCTGCAGGAGTTTTCCTGTTTTCTTACAATATTCATTCTGAGAAAGAATGTGGAAAAAAAGCATGCCTTGAAACCCAGATTCTACCCATTCTTGATTCAAGTCCAGTTTTTGTAATTCTAAGTTAATTATTACCATATTATATTATATTTTATATATATATATAAACATCTCTATTCATTAGATTTACATGCTTTTATTTCTGGAATTATTCTTCAGTTTTTCAGAATATTTTTGGTATCATACAGAATCACAGAATGTTATGGGTTGGAAGGAACCTAGAACATATCTGGAGTAATGGCATAAAGATTTTATAGTGTCTAGTACTGCTGTATTCTGGAATGCTTTGAAATAATTTTCAGACTGTTATTTTACTACAACTAGGCAACAGCAATTTATTACTGTTTTATTTACTTCCACCAGTAATTGCTCTTCTGATGCAAAAAAAATTCTTTCATCTCTTTCTGAAAACTGTTTGACAGCTGTCTGTTGGCTGCAGCATGAGAGAATATTGAGCTGAGAACATTTCTTTGTGTGTTTGAAGCTATATTTGAGGTGTTTCTTTGCTGAAGCCTTGATCGTGTGCATTGTTTTGAAATTTTACTTCTTAAAAATAATCTATTTAAAATAATTATGTATTATTATTTAAAGGAGGGTCTAGTGTTGTATTTTATTTCATTTTTTAATATTGTACTTAACAGCATTTAAGAGCTTTTTTTTTTTTCTTAAAGGGAGAAGCTGGACAGCCTGGATCTCCAGGCCTAGAAGGACATAGGGGAGACCCTGTAAGTGATTAAATTGCTGACATAACCTTATTTGCTGATTTATTTGGTTGGTTTGGTTTTTTTCACTAATGGATGTTATGCTTCATGTTTTATCCATGTTCATAATAGGGAAAAATGTTGATAGGGAAATTTTTTTCACAAAAAAAGAAATAGGCACTGGAATAGGCTGCTCAGGGAGGTGGTTGAGTCAACATCCCTGGATGTGTTTAAGGGTCATGTAGATGTAGTGTTGGAGTACATGGTTTAGGGGTGAACAGTGGGGTTAATGGTTGGACTTGATCCCAGGGGTCTTTTCCCACCTAAATGGTTCTATGATTTGATTTGACTGATATTTCCATTTTTGTAAAAGTGCTTTTTTATTTACTTCCTTGTGTTCCTGATACACTGTCCATGCTGTATGTATCTCTGCTCTTCTAGCTTAGCTGGGGAACATGCTAGTGCATTTTTTGTTTGCTTGTTTCCAAAAACATTTGTTCCTTACTGGTGTTTGTGCAGCTCCTTGGGGCAGTTAATTTTTCCTCCTCTTGTTATGTGATAGCTTAGCTTTGTCCTCCTTGTTCAGATCTTAAGGCCACCATACTTTGCTTGAAGTAGAGGAGCCAACATATCTGTATAACTTGCTGAAAGCTTTGAGAGAGAGAGACAACTGTCTTCAAACCATCAATCATTCTTCTGTAGGCCAAGAGCAATAAATGGAGCTCAGCTGGTGGAACATTGTCTTCCATAATAATTAAATTCTGAATTTTGTTTTTAATTGTAAGATAAGGATAAGCTTTATACATTTAGAAATTTTTGAGATATTGATTGTAATGAGAGACAGTATGTGTTTTTATGGTTCTGAAATCTGGTAGGAGAGTTTTGATAACTAGGAGATGGAAATAACGCTCCCAGCTGAAAAATTTTGAACCTCTTTCATTTATATTTTTTTTATAATTCACCAAAACCTCATAAAACACTGTTATGAGACTGCAAAACACTGGGCAGTCATTCCCAAGAGACTTTCTTCCCACATGACTGGCTTAAGTGAAGAATACACATAATTCCTCGCTTGGCCTTACTTTTTTTCCTCTTTTTCTGCCCCAAATAACTGAGATGTATTAACCTTTTATGATCTATGATATCTTCAGATGTCATAAAGACTGAAATTGAATGTTAATTAAAAATATAAAATACAAATGAGGATGTTTTGGTATATTGTTAGCTAGCTACACTGTAACAAATGTGTTGTTGAGACTTTTGTTATTATCTCAATAACATCTCTAGCTTTAATTAATTCATCTCTCTTAATTTTTAGAACAAATGTTAGTTAGCCGTTGTGATTTATTTTTGTTTTATATCATTCAAAAAAATAGGAAGGAGAAGCCATTTCAGTTGTAAACTAGGTATTGAATACTTAACAGCTTTCTTTCTGATCTGATACCTTTGGTTAAGTCTGACCTATATCTACTAAAGAACTATATTTTGGTTAAAAATAAATATAAATGCTTCACAGTATAACATCTTGCATAGCAGTATAAACTCAATACTTAACATCCTATACTTTTGCTGTAAAGGGAAATTAAATGGCAGATTCAAGACATTAAAATCACTGAGAAGTCATTTAAAATCACCATATAAAAAAACCTTCCAATGTATAAATAACTGCAGAAGACTTATACGAACCTAACAGAGTAAGCAGATTGCACTATATGCTTCATTTATAATCAGTAGAGGTTCTTCTGAAGAGCAGAACGTGTGTGTGCTGACCTGGAGATTGCCTCAAGGTAACCAGTAGGAAGTTTGATACCCTGTCATACCTACTGGTCTGTCCCTACTGCTGATATAGCACCAAACTGCATGTGCAAACATGGCACTTCCATCTATTCAGAGCATGAAGGAGGAGCAAAGGGTATTTCTGTGCAGCAGTTCTGTCATTAAAATGTGTGCTTTGCAAAAGGAACACTGTCCTCAGACATAGGATGTGTGGACTCCCCAGTTCAAGAAGGTAGCTGGATTTCATCTGATGGAAAATGAGCTGGGTGGGCTTTTGAGAGATATCTTGTTCAACTTAGTGCTTCTGTGGTTTAATTTGTTCCTCCAATGTGTACTTGATGCATAAAACCCTTCCTCTCTGCTCTGTTTTTTGGTGTAATTAATTGTGATCTTCTCTGGTGGCATACCTTAGTAGTTAGGGCACTGAGCTACTGAACTCTGCTGCCAGATAGGTTTCCTAAGCTCAAAACAGGCCCCTGGATATTAAACTATATGACTCTGTGTCTTAATCACCCAAATGTGACTGTGTCCTTGGGACAGCTCAGCATGTTGCATCCATACCCTTCCCCTACACCCACACAAACACAACATAAACAGTCTTTATGTCTTCCATTCAGACACATTAGTGTTACTTTTAATTTGTTAAGCTCTTCTTTTACAAAATAGACATCTCATGATCCTTTTTGCTTTAGCAAATAAAAAGAGCATGGTTACAAACTGAATGGATCTTGAGACAACATCTAAGAGGCAACTGTCTAGGATGGAGAGCACAGTTGAACTGAACTTCTAATGCCTCCAGCCTCTGAGAGGTGTGGTTATTCTCTGGCATATTATTACTCTTATTCCCTGATTTATGGATGGGAAAAAGTAGGCTGTAAAACTCAGAAAATAATTCCAAGTGACACAGTTGTTTTTCTTCAATAGTACTATTTGGAACTTAAGTTAGCCAGGCCATCCCATTTCTGCCAACTCTGTGTAAGAATAACATTTGACAGTATGGACAGAATAATTTAGATAGAGTTAGTAAAACTGGTAAGCTCATTTTACTGATGAAAAAAAATGCCATCATGCCATCACTCGAGTAGTTTAATGCCTAGTCATCTATTTTACTGATGGCAGGCTGTTTTGATAAATTCATATTTTGAGGAGCCAATTCTCTAAAGGGTAGAAAAAAATCAAGATTTATTTGACCTTCATTTCAGCCTGGCTATCGTTTTTAACATAGGTGGAGTTTTGTCAGAGTTTTCTTGCAGTGGATGCTTCAGGAGAAGTGGACTTCTCTTTGTTTTTTATGATCATGCAGATGGGAACTCTGGAGTGAGTGCTTGTGGGTGAAGCTGGCAGGACATTTTTAGTTCTTTTCTAGGCCTAGTATATATGTCTAGCTGTCCTGCCACATGTAATATGTCTGAACATTTGCAAGTGCTCATGTTTACTCTACAGAAGTAATATTTTTCAGAAATACAGCTGCAAACATTTAAAATAGTAGAGTTTGCCCTTAACATTTAGGTCACATCATGAGCCCTCAGATGTGGCCTCGTTTGTGCCAGCAATAGCAGTATACATAACACAGCTTTCAGCATCTGACCTGACTCCCACTACCTATACTCCCAGTTTATCTGTTGATCTCTTGTAACTGTGTCAGAAATACCTGATCCAGATCAATGCATACTCTGAAAAATATGTACTTATGGTACTTATAGGATCCTATTTTCAGATTACACTTTAAAAAAATCGACTTTGACAAATTACAGATTTTTCAGAGTGGAAGAAGACATTTGATTAAAACATAATTCAGAGAACTTGCATACACTACAAAGAACATCTTTTTATCAGTTATCACAACTTTTATCTGTTTAAAATCTGATAGTTCAGATGACCCTGATTAACAGTTACCCTACTGAAGAGAGAGCAGGGACAAAATTAGCATCAGTTTGGCAAACTGAAACTCTGATTACAGTTTTTGAGTGCCTTGATGGGAGTCTTGGAGAGACTTGATTCACTGCCTGAATTATGAATGGCTGTTAGGAGTACAGTTTGATTTTTTGTTGTGTAAATGGACAACTTTAACAAAAGTTACAGTTGATCATTGGTTTGTTTGTTTGTTTTTAATTAATGTAATCTAAACAAGATAGAGTCTTAGCAAATAACCTCAGTGACTTCCTCATTAAAAAAAAAATAAAAAAAATTAAAGCAGATACTATCAAGCCATAAAATAAACTATAACATTTACCAATATTCAACAATAATAGTAGAGGTGCAGGTACAGAAGCTTCCCCCCCTGCCCCTTATAATGACCCAAATTGAAGTGAATGGGGTCTGCTTACCTTATATTTTATACTTTTCCTTCTTTTCAGAAAATCTCACTGTTAAAACAGGAAATATTTTTATCATAACTTTAAAAAGAATTATCATTTTTAGTAGAGAAAATATATATTATTTCATATATTTTTTGTCTTGATGCTGAAAGGAGAATGCATAGTTTAAAAACTGTTCCATAGTAATTTGCTGTCCGAGACAGTATTTATCAAATGTTTGACACATTACAAAATAAGTCCAGATGTACTGTATTCAGTAAGGAGCCTGTTTAAAGCAGTAGGTTGAGAGAGTACAGCTTTGTACTCTAAGAAAATAAGGTAATATTAACATAAACATACTAATGTTCTCTCCATCCTCCTGGGGAACTGACTGCAAAACAGTTTGCTCATAACAGAGAAAGTTTTGGAAATAATCTATAATTTTCCTTCTTGCAGAGCTAGAATTTTATGATGTGTATGCTCTCTGTAGTCTAGGAATTCCTGTTTTCCATAATAGGGCTATCAGCCAGTACTGAAAAATGAAGTCCTAAAAGTCACTGAAGAGATGGGAAATATTAAATACAATAGCAGAATATAAGTAATAGAATAGGCCAGTAAATATTAATTTTAGGAGTAAAATAGTTGTTATTGTTTTGGGAAAAGATTTCAAGCATAGAGTTAAGTGTGAGGGAGATTAAATAATCCATAGTATTAGCTAAAGGAAGTGGGAAAAAAAATTTGAGAAATATAATTTGTGGCTTAAGTAAAAATGTTTACACCTAGTTGATCTGTATATAAGACAATTTACTTAGTGGATTTTTTATGGGCCTACATGGAAGAAAATCCAGCTGTTTAATATTATCCAAAACAAAAATAGACACTTTAAGATTAATGAAGGCTGCAAGAAAGATTTGCCAGGGATTGTGAAACCATGTTCCTTTTACAGTTAAATCCACTGTATCTGCCAGGTAGTATCAAAGAATCAAAGATTTATTTAAATTGCTAGAATTGGGTTAAAATATAATATTTATACAGAATTATATGTGTCATTATTGAAGCTCATTGTCACGATGGAAATTAATTCTGAGCCTATAGAGAATATCACACCATGCATATACAAAGAAGCAAAGAAAAGAAGAAAAAAACCCCATACCAAAAAGCAGAGGTAATTTTTGCTCCAGAGACTTGAGACATCAAGATGTGGGGTTGACATTTGATTGCCTAGTCACTAAGAGCCACATGGGATGTATGAGAGCAACAGTAACACCTAGCATGTGTTATGCAGTTCCTAGGGCAGACTTTTTCAAAGGGTAGACTGGCTATCCCACAAGACCTTCAGTGACACCAGAGAAAATTTCAGTGACCTCTATAGTATTCAAGTGTCACTTTAGGTCCTGGGAGTACCCTGCAAAGCCTCCCCAGGTCTGTAAAAAGAGCTTTTTGGCTTTTATGGGGTAAGGGGAGGTTTCCCATTTAAGGGAAAATTTCAGAGAAGTCAGGAAGACATTTTAATTAAATTAAGGTAATTGAGAGTCAGATAACTCTGAGAGAATTAAGGCAGTGGTAAGGCTTGCAATAAACTTCATTTTTTAAAAATATGAAGTAACTGAATAAACCTTACATGAAATTTTATGTTAAAGAAGAAGGGGAACAAGTAACTGATTCAGAAATGTAAGATTGTCTGACTCACCTAAGGACAGAAAACAATGAAGTGCAGTAGAAGCTTTGATTTTTAGCTATTCTGCATAGAAATACAATGCTGTGTTTTATTGGTGTATGGGATAAATTGCATATAGGATAATTATAGGATAATTGCATGTAGGATAATTGCATAATAGAATAATTGCATATAGGATAAATACAAAGAATTTAAAATAGCCTTTCTGGAAAGACAAAGAAAAGAAAATCTAGAATTACAACCTCTTTTTCTTATTTCATTTGAACAGAATGTTGCTTGATAGCTTTGCAGAGGACATCCCCAAAGGCAACTTTCTTCCATAGGCTAGTGAATCACAAATTATTCCATAGCATTGATTCTGTTAGTCCCAATGGGTGGCAGTTTTCCCATTTGTATTAGTTCCAAACATTGTGTTTCCCTTAGTGGCAGAAAAATTGCATGATGAATCTGTTTCATATTAAGTTTGGATTAAACACAGGCATTTGTAATCGTTTTAGTTACAGTATGCTCTTCACAAAAACTTACAAAAACTAGTAAAACTAGTTGTTTTACTTTATGCTTTAAAATAAGTATAGATTATTATTTTTTTTTAATTAGAGTAATATTGCTTTGATAGTTTAGTTAGTGTTATGTCACCCTATTAAACATAATTTCCTATTAAAAGTGCCTTATTGCTCATGGAAGACAAAAAAAATGCTCAGATTCTTAGGATTTGTACTGCATGTAAAATCTCTGGTTAGGAAAAAGTCACAATTCCAAATCTTGGTTTGGCTTTTGACGTATAAGTTAGGGAAGAAACTCAGGATATCTAAACTACTTTTAACCTTGGCTTCTGGGGAAGTGCAAACAAATCTAACAGGGATAACCAGAGATTATCTATGCAAAGGACAGTAATAGATAGGGAACAGATAATTAGAAGAACACCAAATTTAACTTTTACGTATACTGGAACTGATCCTACAGAAATAAGTCTTTATAATTGCTGAACCATGGAGGCTATATAGAATAATAATGCTTATGGGAAAACCTCATTCTTTGTGACCAATTTAGCCACTTAATTCCCCTTCTTTTGTGCCAACTGTCATGTGGAGAATAAATGAAAATCTCAACCCCTAGTACTCTGTGAATCACTTACGTTAGAATAAGTGATAAATTCATTCCTAGCTGAGTGAAGCCAGTCAATGAGCCATAAGAGAATTTTTAGGATCTGGACCAGGTCCCACTAAAATAGGAGCCTAAGTTCCATGTACTTCAGTAGTGCAGTCAATCAGAAGAAAAAAAAAAAAAGGGGGGGGGGGGAAATAGAAATGTAACTTAATTTTACAGTTGTTTTTCTTTGAATTTCATGTCACTGATACAAAACATTCAACCTTAAATTTATATCAGGAGTTTCTTTTTCCTGAGAAAGTTCAATACAACTCAGTGGGAGATCGTGTGTCTTCTTTTAGGCATGCTTATATAATGGTAAATCTTTTACTATGCTGGATAAGTGTGTGGAACCATCTTCTTTCAGCCCTGCAAATAGCATAGTCTTTTCAGCATCTATTATGTTTTATATTACAGGTACAGAGATTTATAATTTAGTTTTATGTTTTACAACTACAGAAATTAACTGTTAAATAATTACACTGAGAAGTCATGGACCAATCTGGAAGTTCCTAAATGTGATGATAAATGAATGAGGCATTGTTTCCCAGTTCTTTCTATTATATTCTTTGATTTTTTTTAAGGATAGGTACATTGAAATTTTGATGACCTGTAAAATGCTCAGGATGTCATTGTTAACTCGTGCCATTGATCAATGAACTGTTTCTGCTTGATTGGGTCTTTATTAGCTAGATGCTGGGTGTAAACTGCAGAACAGTGGAACTATCATTTCCAAGCCAGCCCTGCATAGATGTAGTCCATATGGAAGCTATCAGGTTATTCCTGATTGTTATATTAGTTTTGTTTGTGGGTTTGGTTTTGTTGGTTTGGTTTTTTTTTCCCACAGAATGCATTTGTTTTGGTGCTGTCTAGAGCAGTCCCGTTGTTCTCACTGCAGCATACTAATTTCAGAATTAGATTAAAATGCAGAAAGTCTGTTAGCCAAATTCTTGTTGCAGGTTAATGATATTACAAGAATGGTGTCTGTCCAATAAATTACAATAGGTTTCATTGAGACAAGAAATAGATTAACTGAGTGTAGAATACACTTTTAAGTATATATGGACTTTTATTTTAAAACTGAAGTATGTTCAGTGAAACGATCATGATAAGAAAACTGAGAGATACACTGTAGAGCTAAATAATCAAGGATGTTGAGGAAATGGCAGAGATTCTGAAGTGTTTATGGAGGTGGGAG
>JANHGL010008749.1:56325-82110 GCA_024611195.1 Ceyx melanurus
GAGATACACTGTAGAGCTAAATAATCAAGGATGTTGAGGAAATGGCAGAGATTCTGAAGTGTTTATGGAGGTGGGAGCTGCATACAACAAGTATTATTGCAGCAATCTCTTGTGTTCTGTTGCAATCACTGTATCTTCAATAGGAAAGTAGGATTTTATAGTCCTGCTAACCAGGAATTTTGCTCTGTCTCGTCTAGGAAATCTTATGGATAATGAGAAGTGGTTTCTTTCCCCATATCAGGGCAGGGTTTTCCATAAAATATTGCAGCCTTCAGTGGGCAACTCAGGTAGCATGTGAGCCTGCTCAGTGGCAGCCATGGACTCCTGCATGAAAGAACTGGGGAATGACTGAACATTAGTGTTTTTCTGTATCCCAAGATGAAATGGTTTGCAAGTTTCCAGCTGAAGCTCTTCTCTTGTATGTGTTTGGTTTTTTGTTTGTTTGTTTGGTTTCTTATTTATTTAGTTAGTTAGTTAGTTAGTTAGTTGCTATTTCCTGCCTCTATTTTGAACCTCAATCATATGGCAAATGTTACATTTATGAAGCTGTGAAAGGGGGTGTGTGTGTGTTATATATTATTTACTGGATAAACTGTTCTATATATTGAAAAGGTTTTCTTTTCTCCCCTCAGGGAATTCCTGGAATCCCTGGAAATCAAGGAGCAAAAGGACAAAAGGTATTATTAATGTTCAAAACACAGTTAAAACCTGTGCATATATATAGCTATTCCAAAGTAAGGGTGCAGTGGGTGCTCAGATGAGACTTTTCATAGTAGGAATTTGGGACTTCAAATCATGCTGCAAAAGACTAGAGACATGCTCTGCATTCTTTGTGGCATGTTTGAAAATTTCTCATTAGGTTATAATTCAACTATTCTAGAAGGGATTAATAGTTTGAAACTAATAAAGTTAATTTCATATTACTTTGAGAAATAATCCTATCTAAATCTATGTAATTAAAGAATATTTAACAAATGTATTATCTATATGTACATTAATCACAGGATTCTTCTCTTTATGTAAAAACTGTAGGGTGAAATGGGACCACCAGGTCAACCAGGAGCAAAAGGGTCACCAGGGGATACTGTAAGTTTGCAATATGGTGTTACTATGAACAAATAATTCTGATGTTGTCATTCTTTATTTGTAATAAGAAAACAAGCAAAGGCAAATACAGTAGCCACCTAGCATTTTCAGGTTGACAGATATGATCAGACTCAGTCTAATCTCTGAATTCCCTGAACTATTAGATACCCCCTTTTATTTTAAAATTTATTGTTTCCTGACTGCACATTTGATAAACAAGTTCAGCAAACACATTAGTCTGAATCTACTCTCTTTAACTTTGAAAGTACTCAAAAATATTTCTTTTGAACATTAAAACCTACTTAAATATTGTCATAATGTGCTGTGAATTTCTGAAGATTAATTTCAGGATGCTTTTGTGATAGTGCTCTTTTGACAAGGACTGTGAGAATAGCTGAGATCACTGAACTTACTGCTTAAAAGAGAGAGTTTTATTTTGGAATTTAGGAAGCTGAGAATATTTAATTCTCTCTGGACAGTCCAGTTTACCACATCTTTGTTACCGTCTG
The DNA here is from genome assembly GCA_024611195.1 of Ceyx melanurus. Classification (NCBI taxonomy): domain Eukaryota; kingdom Metazoa; phylum Chordata; class Aves; order Coraciiformes; family Alcedinidae; genus Ceyx; species Ceyx melanurus. The sequence continues at coordinate 57,921 of JANHGL010008749.1, forward strand.
AGTAGGGTAATTTCTATTTTATAATCCATTAGAAATAACAGTAGTAAAACAACTGTTCTGAAGGTTGCTGCAAGTTCATATATTCTTTAAAAAATGGAAAATGTGAAGGCTAAAGTGACAGCTGATTAAAACTGTTTAGACATCTTTCATTAATTAGTCGGCGTTTCATCACTGGTTGAACATATGCTGTCTTAAAAAATAACTTTACTATTGAAAAGTTAAGCAATGTTTAGATAGCTCCATTATTAATCATCCTCACTGTTAACACGTCTTTTTGCTGTTTTCATTTTGTGCTTGAGATATTTTATCTTCTTTGTTGGTGCATTTTCTCCTCTTTGCTGACTAAAATGTTTCTGTCTTTCCTGAGAGATACATGGCTTAACATCATAAATAAACTGTTTACTGTGATTTTTTGTTTAGTTAAATAACCTATATTTTACTTTAGTTAAATAACCTATATTCAACCTCAAGCAGATCATTATAGACTAATACTGCTAGAATGAAGTAAAAACTGGAGAGAATTAAGTACAGAATTAAGACTGTCTCTTTGGGCAACAGAGCACTAAATTACTAAAGTGTTGTAACCGTATAAGGAATTAACTGTTTATTCTTAGAGTGTATAGCCATATGGTAGTATAAGAGATTTTAGGCAGTTGTATTTGGGCTAGAGAATTAGTAAAGCAGGGAAAAAAGTAAATAATATGCCTTGATTTGTAGCTGAAAGTGTGACAATGGGAAGAGCATCACTTCCTTTTTTTCTTCCCTTGTATGTTGTGCATGTAGTGGACTTGTCCATTCCTAGTCCAAATAGGAGAAACTTCATCTTTTCAGGTAGCCAAGAAAGCTGTTCAATGAAAATATTTAACTGTGAATATCAGCATTTCTGTACTGTTATTATTTGGATAAATACGATTACATGGGAAACCGTAAGATAAGATTAATTTCTTTAGCTTGGAAAATGAGAGGGTCTGTGATTTAATAGACCATTATGTCCATTGTGTGAAGACTTCTTGTTTTTCACTGGACAATTGTTCTCCATTTTTCTGTGAAGGTGCTGACATTTTTCTCCAGTCAGAAGGTCAATGAACTTTAAATCCTTCAGACTAAACAGTAGTTTAACTTTAGTCTTCAGAGATATTTGCAGACCCCTTGCAAGTTTCTCTTTTATCTTGCATCTGATTTGCATAAAATAAACTACTAGACTTCATTTGTAATCAGTTTGTTCAGACCTCCAAAGGAGGGAATGGTCACACCTCCTGAGTGAAGTCCTGCTGTGTGTCTGTCCAGTAACTTACATTGATCCCACCTCACTGTTTTTGAGGTGGTCTTTTTGTTTCAATTATGCATCTGTCTGAATGATGCTAAGATCATTGATTTCACAATAGACTCTTAAGTCATTAACACGCTCTGTTTGTGTTGTGTGATGCTTAGACATGTGGAATCCAAATGGATATGTGGATTATACTTGAAGAAGCTGAGGAGGGTTTTAAACTCTAAATACACTTTTGAAAGTTTTATGGTCCACAGATCTCATCCTTTCTAATTTTATTTTTTTTTTCACTTTGTTTTATTGTCTTTTGTCAAAGAAAATTCAGAAGAGTGTGGTTCGTGCTTTTGGTAAATTACCACAGACAAGAACGAGAGCCTTGAACTTGATCTCTTAATAGTTCTGTTTAAAAAAACTTGACACTAGTTTCCAGATTACAAAGATTATATGTAGGAATATGAATGTCTATAAATATATTGAAGAGTTTACTTTTTTTCCATGCTCACAGTTCCTTAATAAAATATATGATCAATTAAATCCAGTGCAGTTATGGTTGGAGAAAAAGATTGAGACCAGTACTGAGTTTCACAGATTCTGTTCTACTCAGTCATCCAATATGTTCAGAATTCCCTGCACAGGATACAGCTACCCTGCATCCATCCAGCAGCTCTTCCTTTACTGACTACCACAGGCACAACCACTACACGACAGCTGTTAGAAACCCTTTTGTATAAAATGAGTACACTGGTGAATTTTCTTCTCACAAACTTAAAGGACTTTTTCAGCCCCCTAAAGATCTTCTTTGGAAAGAGCACACTTCTTTGACAACCGGTTACTAGAGTTGTTTAGATCAAATTTGAACAAAATACTGCCTGAACTGGAAGTTCAGAAGTCCCTATTCCTAGATGACACATGCTCACTTAGTCTCTGACATGTGGCTCTTGTAATTTTTATTGTCTATTGCTGCAATTTTTCTTTTCCCCATTTCATTCTGAGAAAAGATTGCCAAGGCTGGAGGGAAGGCTGTATCATCAGCTATAGCAAAAACTTGTGGGATTCTGAAGTGTACATATTTATTCAAGTAACTCACCTACCATGTTCTCTTCAAATCTTATTTAGATAAATAACATCTGCTTCTTTATATGCTTGAAAATAATTTATTCATGTTTCCTGTTAACTCATATAGTGCATCTTTTATCACTATATAAAATAAGTAGAAAATTGATACAAGGAATATTTGAATACTTAATACAGCGCTGGGAAATTCCAACCAGAAAAGATAGTGGGATTTTCCTTGTATTAGTCACACTGAGTATGTTTATTCCAGAAAAAACAGATGGAAAAGTTGTGGATGGTCTATTAATACCTTGGGAAAATTCTTCAGTAACAAGTTCTTCTTCAGTAGTAAATATCCCTATTACAATGCAAACATCAGTAATTTATTAATTTATCTGCCACATAAATAACTAATAATACTAATAAACTATACTGAAGCCATTATTCCTCTAGTTTAGTAGAGAAATGTCTCTGCCTTTTTCACAAATAAATAGGGTTTGATGGGACCAGAAGGCTCATTTGGACTACCTGGAACTCCTGGGCCAAAGGTAAGCTTTCGTGTTAATTTGCTTGTGACTTTGAAAAATGACTGCTTTATGATGTATGATTTTTCCTGTATTGCCTTATATGATAGTTCAGACTCAAGAGAGCTTTATATAGCTCAGTAAATGTTGCCTGTCATCCCATGAGGCTTGGAACAATTGAAGAAATGGTCATGAGACTTTGTTGCAGCTTTGCAGTCCTGGAAAATGTTCTGCAATGCTGGGAACCAGATAATTCTCAGTATACATCAGAACTTTCTGGCCATGTTACATTTATTTATATTTTAATTGTATTAAATAATGTTACGTGCTGCTTTTTCCACCCAAGAAGCCAAATCTATTTCAGATGTAACTTTATTGATTGCACTGCAAGAATTAATTTGACCCATGTTCTCAGAAACTAGATACTATAATTCCAGATCAGTTAGTCTAACCTTTTAATTTAATTCAATATGAGTTTTGGTGAATTTTATGTCCTAGAGAATATTTAGCAATATAGATTCCCTTTCCTGAACTTTGTGTTTACATGTATCTCCATTTCCATACATTGTTTTATATACAAAAGTACACATGTATTTAAAATTGTATACTGAAGGTAACATTTTTTATAGTGGTCAGCAGTTGCTGTGATCAAAAAGAATAACTATCAAATGACTAAAAAATAGTGAACTTTATTTTAATTTGCAACAAAGACTTTTTTTCAGTGTATTTGTGTATCATTCAGACTTAGGCTGATTCTTACAGAATCATTTATAAAAGGTAATCACGGAAGAGCATCATGAAGTAATAATTCTTAGATTTTAATGAAAAACCTCATGCTGAATGTATGCCTAATTCCATAGGCTACAAAGAAAAAGCAAAACATACATTAATATTTTGACTCAGATGGGTCCAAATATTCTCAAGAGTTTTATTAAATAAGATGGAAATGTGAGGTCATTACACATAAACGGGGCAAGGGAAATTAGGCAGGTGAAGAAGAGACAAGTGAGCAGAGGCCAGCAGATCACATTTTGTCATCAGTATCACATCCTTCCTGAGAGAAAGTTGAAACTTCATGTTTCCTATAAGTGAGCAGAACTTTAGCCTTTCAGTCACTACCTGGACCTATTTTAAGAGCCAATTTCCCAGCAGCTGTGTCTGTTTATGCTTGCTTGTCATACTACATGTAACAAAACATGCTGATCTATCAGCCACACTCTTATATTGTTATATAGGGTGATAAAGGCGAACCTGGAATACAGGGGAAACCAGGATTATCAGGAGTCAAGGTAAATATGAATCTGATAGTCTTCTTATTAAAGAAGGGATTGATTTATTTTTCTATGATTTAATGATTTTCCATGATTAGTTATTAGGCAGTTGGTTTCAAAATAACAAAGTAATTAACATAAAGTTGCATCAGTATCAATTTGATGGCTTTTTCTTAATTATATAATACTAGATTGTAGAAAATATGTCAGCTGTTCATGAAGTTCAGACCTTAAAACATTGAAATTACTTCAGATATTGTTCTTTATGTAGTTCTGAAAAATCAACAACTTTATTAAAAAGCAATTTAAAAAGGTAGTGCAAAACTGAGGTTAAGAAATAGGAGTCTTTTTTTTGGCTTCTCTGTATTAAACATCCATTCACAAATTCTTCAGACTTTTCAATCATCCTTAGTTATAAAATCTCAAAATAACATAGCCAGAGCATATCATGTGACCTTGAGAAAACATGCAATATATATATTTACACACAGCACATCACTGACACAGAGCTATTGTATTACTCAGGGAGAACCAGGAGTACCAGGTGCTCCGGGTGAACCAGGCTACCCAGGCATTCCTGGTACCCAGGGTATAAAGGTAAGTGTTTTTTCCAGTTTTACATTAATTGCATTTTGTATTGGAAGTGTTTTTCTTATCAGTATCATTATTAGAGGAAATTATTTTTCTAAATACATCGTTATTATTAGATAACAGTTGGTATATTTTGGAAGGCCCATTCTTTAGAAAAACAGTACTTTGCGTCTCAATTAGGGCAAAGATTCCTCCATTATATATTCAAATTAGAGATTTCAGAATAAACAGGAAATCCTGTAAAGGCTCAGGGAGCTCAGATAAGGTGAAATTAGTAAAAAATGATCTCTGCATCTCTGTAGCAATATAGCAGACCCCCTTCTGAAGCATGAAGTCCTTCATATGAAGGCATTGAAGAAATAGAGTTGAACCGGGTACTTCACTATGGAAACAAAGCTTGAAGGGTAAGGAAGTAGTAACATAGAAGGGTGGTGGAACCTCTCTAAAATTTAAATTGAAGAAGCTTTTGCAAAAGTCATTAATATATGAATATGCAAGACAAAATATATACTGCTGGTTAATTGAAGTTGTTAATAATAAGTATGACAAACTCTTGAATTAGTCACTGAAATGCAGTTTGGGCATCTGACAGTAAAAGTGAAGCTTTTTAGCTGTAGCTTATTTTAAAACTTGAATCCATACCAAGTATTTTACAATCAAGCACAACACAAACAAATACAGCTGGCATAATTACCCTCCTAAGTTCTAGGATTTTTGATCAGTAAAATATTTGCCATGGCCAAAATCTCCTCTTTCCTACTGTTTAGCATTTAACTAACATTTTCTTTTTCAAAAAAAGAACCAAACATAAATATTTGGCTCTTACAAGTAACCTCGCAAAACATACCTAAAAAACTCCATCCTAATTCTTTATTAAATGCAGTTGTGTAGACCCTCCACAGATCTTTGTTTTCTTAATTGCTATGTTCTTGGCAAAACATTTTGATTCATGTCTATTTAAACAGAGTCACACTGATTTAAGGGGTCAAAACTAGGGCAGGGGCCATCTCCTGTAAGTTTAAGTTTCCTTTTCAGTCAATGAAGAGAGATAGGCATGTTCTGGAACTATGTATTCTACACCACCAACATTCATTGGCATGTGTAGTTTTCAAGTGCTGCCTGTTTCTCTCCAGTGACAATTGTTCAGACAACTTGATAAACCAACATACATGCTTTTTAAATACCATTTGCACCATCTGATTGCCAGTCACCCCACTAATATTTACTATAAACATAAATGAAAGTCAAAAGGAGTGGATGGAAGTGGAACTTAGTCATTACACAGTTTTGATTAAATTTAAATGTAATTTTTTTCTGATTAAAAAATATCTTTTTCTTTGATGTGTCATGTATAACTTCACATTCGATGGGTTTACAATGTTACAGAAATTATTTATATTCTCTGTAGGTAAAGGCAAGCATGTTTAGAGGTTAGCATTCAGATAAAATTTAAACCATCAGAAATACTGCCTTCCCCTCCCTGCCTTCATCTTCTCCCCTCCCATACACCAAGTGGATAAAATCCTACTGGATTTGCAACGTCATTGCAATGTATTTTTTAATTTTAATTTGACATATTGAGTATCCACTTTTCTCTTTCATAGGTCTTCCTATGATAGATTCCCTTCTTAATATAACTTTCTGTACTTTTCTCAGTGTTTGTGTACATGAGGATAAAGTGATTTGTTTTCATTCATTATAAATAAAAGCTATTAGATGCTTGTCTTGTATTTCCTATTTTAAAACAATGACTACATGTTTTAGAGACAAATCATGTTACAATGGAGACTTTTTTTCTAATATTTTACAGGGGGAGAAAGGAAACCAAGGTGAAAATGGTATCCAGGTATATCAACTTTTTTTTTTTTCTAAGGACATATCTGACAACACTGTTAATACAAGTCTTAGGTGTTTATTCAGCAGCATATTTTAAAGATTAGGCTCTATAGATTTGCTTGAAGAGCAGCAGCAGTGAGCCCTAAGTGTTCTTCAAGGAAAACTTCCCAGTATCCCCAGTATGAATGAGTTGTGTTTCTAGGGCTGAGCAAATCTGTATTTGGTGCAGAGCTGTATGGTCCTGGAAATGGGGCTGGGAGATAACTCAGCACTGTCCCAGGATGGGTTCTGTTCCTGCCTACCCCAGGCACTGTGGGATCACATAAAATGCATATAGTTACAGTAACACCACTTGGCCTGACTTGCCTAGCTACTAAATGATAAAAAGTGGAATTTTCCTCCTTGTTTTATGTCATGGAAATACCTTCAAGAAAAAGAAGAGTATCATGTCAATACTCAGATCCTGACTTGGCTCCTTTGAGTAGAAATTTTATCCTGCAGAGTTTCTGCTCTGAACTCTTGAAGAAACAGAAACTTTTCCAATTGATTTGGTCAGGTTTAGGATTAGATTTTAGGGCTTACTTTTTTTTGTGTGTGTTATTTTTGATAGTTTAATTATATCTCCCAGAAAAAAAATATGTACATTAAGAAAAGGTCCTTCTTTTCTCAAGGGTCTGAAAGGAGAAAAAGGAAGACAAGGAAATCCAGGCTTACAGGTACTGTTCAAATAGTGATCCTAGTTCTAGAGAGCCATAATTCATATTTATTCCTTAGGAATACTTCCATCAGCATGGATAGGGGCATTAGGTGAAATACATTTATGTAGAATATGATTACAAAGTTAAGTTAATTATCTCTTAAACAACCTTAGTGTTTTTGAAATAACAAACACAACACAGTTACACTTTCTTCCGAGAGGAAATGGATGTCAGTTTGGACACAGAGAATCCATATGCAGGAAAAACATGTTGTTTGGTCAGACACTGGAGCAGGCTGCTCACTGAAATTGTGGCAGAACCTGTCTGGACAGGGTGTTGAGCAACCTGCTCTAGAAGCTTCTGTTCTGAAATGAAGTTGAATCCATGGGGATCCCTTCCAACCTATATATTTCTGTGATTCTGGGATTATATCTTGAGCAGCAGACTGGAAGTACTTTTTAAATATTTTTTTTTCTAGATTGCTTTATGAAGTCCTTAATTATGGAAAAATTTCAGAAAAAATCTATCAATAATATATTGTGCAGTTAAGAGCACAAAGCGGATTTTTGTGTAAAGGTTGTAAGAATGATGCTAGTGATGCTTGAGGTGTTAAAATTTTGAATGTACCATGCTATGCTTTCATCTAGTTCTTTACCTCCTGAACTATACTGAGAGTCATTATTGACATCTTCTGTGCTCATAAATTACAGATGTTTCCTGTTTCAGCTGCAAATCAGTGAGATCCAGTTGTTTCTCTTTAACTCTGGGCCCATGTATTCTGATTGTGTCATAGCTGGCTATCATTGTACCACATAAAATAACTGTTAGTATTTATAAACACTTGTTAACTGTATAATCTGCGTCTAAACAGAAAAGTATTTGTTAGAGGTACATATCTAAAACTAGACTTGGAAGGAAGTCACAGTTGCTTTTTTTTTCAGAATTACAACATTGCTACAACCGTTTGTTTAGCCAGAAGGACCTGATTCCAGTGTAGCATGGGTGGGAGATAGAGCTTGTCTGTTAGCCTGGTTTTATCACTCTCAGGGGTATGTAGGTTGACAGCAGTCTGGTAGTAAAACTGAGCAGATATTATTGAAAAGAATACTTTAAACTAAAAGGCTGATAATTGGCTGCAACCAAATGTAATGTCCTACTCTAACATTTTACAATTTAAACTGTCTAGTTTTTCCTTTTGCAAATAACGGACACGTTTTGTCATATATTTATTAATATAAAGGTAAAACAAAGTGCTAAAACAAAGGTAACTTTTTTTTTTTTCTGATAGAACAGGCTTGGTCTAAAGTTGTTTATTTATGTTGCTTATCTAGTTTGGTCAGCAACCAAAAAATCAGTCATTCACATACTTCTGGTAGACAGTGCTAGGTCCTTCCAAAGTTTCTTAAATCTCCAGGACTTCTCCACAATTCAGATTGCCTTGTCCATAGCAGTATGTCAGAAAAGTGAAAAAACCTGCACTTGCCATGGAGCTTGATCTTAAATATCACCACTGAACCATTTTTGAGAAATAACATGGAAACCATTTGCCATCATGCAAAATCTGGCTTACCGAGTTTATATTTCAAAGGTTCTGAACTTGATTTCTGTCTAGTAAGACATTATTAAACAGGTAGCATCAGGAGTTTCTTTTTGCTGGATCAAACATTTCTTTTGTAGAGTGAATAAGATTTTGACTGTGTGTCTATATTATATTAATTTGTTTATAAAATGTATGATACATTCCCACCTTGTTCTTTTGGTATATGATATTAAAGGACAAAAAAAAATGGGTTTTGATTCCAAGTAATTTGACTCAACTAGATTTTTTAATGTATTTTTTTTATATTAATTCCTAAAGGGAGTAGGAGGATTGAATGGAGAACGAGGAGAGGTAAGTGTATTGTAAAGACTGATACAGTATTTCAAAATTGTTCCATTTGTTTCTGCAAACTATGTATCTGTAAAATGTGTGTTTCATTAAATGAAAGATTAAAAAAAAAAAAGCCATATTTTAAGCAAATTAGAAAAACAAACAAACCCAAGAAGAAGTTGGTTGAAGAAAACAAAGTAAAACATAAAATCTATAGCGGTTCAGGTTCTAGTGAACAAATATTGTAAAGAAAAGAAAGAATATTTGATCAATATGATTCATCAGTTTAACAATATTCTTACTATATGATGAGATATAATTAAGTTACTGTGTTTACTTATCAGACCTATAAAGTAAGTTTGTTTTCTACTCTTTTTAAAAATCCCCTCTGACTCCTCAATAAGTAGCTTCTTCTGTCTGAAATTTTCAGCACTTACTGTTTTTTGTGTGTGTTTTATTTTATTTTAAATTTTTTTTTTTTTTTGACAATAGCAAGAGTCAATGAACAAGGCCACACTTGGGATGTGGCTGAGCATACAAGACAAGGTTACACTGCAGAATGCTTTCCCTTGGCAGTTTAATTTATTTTTTGGCAAGGCCTGCAGGCAGTTCTGCTATTGCTTCCAAGACTTTGTCCTTGTATTTTATACTGGTTTCTTGCCTATAAAGTTTTTCTACAGTAGGTGCCATTCTCTGTCACTGGGTCTTAATGCTTTCTAAGCCCTGAAACATTTAGTCCAGTTAAACTAACTTGCAAGTCAGATATCTTTTATGTAAGCATAGTTCATAGTTGTAAAACTAATTAAAACAAATCGCATCTAGCTAGGAGAAAAGCCCGTTTTTCAGATCCCAGTACATACAGCTTTTAATATAGCCACAGGCAGCTACATATGCTCCAGATGTTTATCTCTGAGCTGACCCGGATAGATGAAAAAAAACCAAAACATTTTCAATAATGTACTAGAAATGAAAAATACACAGTGTAATTGAGTATTAATCTCTGTGACTACAACATTCAGGTTGAGACTATCAAGAAAATACAATACAATTACAACCCTGGAAAAAGTCAGTTGTGAATTAGTATATTACTTCTGTAGTGGAAAGAGACCATGGACTTTCTGTTCAGCTCATACATGGCATCTTACTTGTTCATGCATGGAATCTTTCCAACAGCACTCTTAGATACCTCTCTGACATCTGTCACATTTGGTCACATTTTTCTGTTTTTATAAGAGGAAAAACTACTTGCCTTATTTTAGTAACTAGCTCTCTGCATAAAACTTAGTAATCCAATACTGAATTTGAAGCTTGCGACCCTGGAATATATTCATGTGGAAAACCCTGGGCACTGTTACAATTCAGTGCAAGCCCAAAAGCCTTGAATTTTCCTGATTTAAATAATTTTGATAAGTACTATATAGAATCATACAAAATAAATACCATAATTTAAAATTCACTGTAAATGTATGAAGACCATGTTCCTGAGTGCTGCTTAAACTTGCAATATTTGTTCCAGTAAGTTTTCTTATATATAATATTCCTGCTGCCTTGTTTTCATAATTCCATCTAAAATAGTTGGAAAGGATGAAAGAAAATTTTGAAGCAAATGATAACATTGTGCAGAAGCTGTGCAATAATGGAAGGGAAAAACTCATCAGGGAGTAAACATAGTATACTAACTTTAATCTTGGACGCATACCAAATTACATTGTACTGATGTTTTGTTGGCTTCAGCCTAGGGAAAGAGTTCCACATGAGCTATTGCAGTAGGTAATTCCATACATAGAAGAATCATTGCTTTGATGAAGATTAACTGTTTCCAGTAAAGCAAATGGACTACAGTTATTACCAATCATATGGAGAATAACTGAAGTCAGAAAAAAACAAAACAAAATCATAACTGAAATAAAACTATTTTTTCCTTTGTCTTCTACACTAGACACATAGGGTAAAGTCTTAAATAGTAAGTGAGGTTCTTATAGTAAGTTTGCCAAGAGCTTCATTGATGCTTGAACTTAGCTTCTAATTTTTCCAGCCTTCTAAGGATTTTAATGAACTGTAACTAATTATCTAATTCTCATGAAAAAGTGGATAAAGCAGTTCCTTCCATTTGTTAATAAGGAAGACTTTCATATTAACTAGTAAGAAAAACGGGTCCTTAAAATTTAAAAATAATAATGGTAATTTATTTCTAGTTATATTTTAGTAAACAGTTGTATTTGAAGCAGTTAATAAAGAATCTGAAAACTTCAGAACACTTTAGTAAAATAGATCTAATCAGTATCAAGTTAGTTTTCAGCAATAACTTAAATTTATGAATTTCATCAATAAATATTTTCTCAGAATATATTTTCTTGGTTCTATCCAGCTTACAAATGTTCTGTGAAGATAAGATTGGATTTTTTGTTGTTTTTCATTCCAGAAAGGTGAAAAAGGAGATCCAGGCATTCGAGGCATCAGTGGGCAAAAAGGAGAATCTGGTATCCAGGGTTTAATTGGACCTCCTGGTCTCAGAGGTCAGCCAGGAGATAGAGGACCACCAGGACCACCTGGATCAGATGGAAAACCTGTATGTATGGGACCTCAGACTTGTCATTTTGGGTATCTTAAAAACCCCAACCGCATGCTGTTTTGTTGGTTTGGTTTTGTTTTGTTATTAACCAAACTGTTCTCGGTTCAATTCAGGCCCGAGAATTTTCAGAAGAATTTATTCGACGTGTGTGTTCAGATGTACTGAGAAGTAAGTTTGAAAGCCCTTTTACTGTTCTTTCCTTGTTTAAAGTGCTAAAGAAGTTTCCTGATAAAGATGCTTTCTTGAAAGCAAGATCAATATCGCTGATTTATCACTTCTTTTCCTACAAGAAACGTATTTCCACACCACAGATTGCATACATGACCATCTTGTTTCCTCAAGGTGTCATATTCTGTAAAGAGAGGACACTGTTTTTGTATGAGTGGCTAAGGGGCAATATTTTTGTATTTTATTGTTACAGCACTCTAAGGAAGTTGTTTGTTTTTTTTATTTTTCTCAGCCCAGTTGCCTGCCATCCTCCAGAGTGGAAGGCTACACAACTGCAACCACTGTCAATCCCAAAGTGCTTCCCCAGGACTGCCAGGACCACCAGGTCCCAGAGGCCCTGAAGGCCCAAGAGGGTTTCCTGGTTTACCAGGAAATGATGGCATTCCAGGTCTTACAGGCATCCCAGGTCGACCTGGGGCTCGTGGAACAAGAGGTACTCTGTGCATGTGTCATGGTGCTAATGGCCTTTATGACTGTGTTTTCTGCTTCCAGGTTTGAATGGGGTTAGTGCTGGGTGGAGTAAGGGAATAGCTGGGTTTGTATCATCACAAAGTGTAATTGTGGACAGGGTCGCAAGTTAACTATGCATGCATAGTCTGGAACTAAACCAAGAGTGGGTGAAGTCCATCATTTGGTAGCTGGTGCCAGCAGCATTTGTGTTTCCTATAGCTTTGAAATAATCACAAAGTATGAACTAGAGCTGATTAGTAATGTGTCAAGGTAGGCAGGCAAATGGTTGGTACTTACTTTCTTTGTGACCTATGAACTGTGATATAGCACTTCAAATTAAGTTTTGATGCAATTATGATTTGTTTGTGATAATTCTATCATTTAATCTCCAACAGAAGAATGTGTAGTTTTCATCTGGAGCTGACACTAACAGTTCTGGTTATTACATAAGAGTTAGAAATAGAGATATCCATGTCTATGAAGAAACAGAATTTATTAGGTTGTACTAGCTTAAGAGAGCACATATTTTGTCCCTCTCAGTATTTCTTTGATGGAAATATCATTCTGCCATACATTGTGGAAGATTTGTCTATGTATTCTGTACTGTACTGTACTGTGCATTCGGGACTGTGGTGAATACCTTACACTGCCTCCATACAACTTCTTAAAAACCTTGCTGTGGAAAGACAATGAGAGCAAATTTCTTAACTCCCCATCATCTATGCTCTCAATTCATAATGGTAGTCTACTTAACAGGCGCTGTATCAGCTCTTAATTCAGTAGAAAAGAGGATAATTTAGAGCCTGGTTACGCTGTACAGGTTACAGGGAAATGTTTATTTTACATCTCTTTTTTTTTTTTTTTTTGCCTTTGAACCATGACACTTTTGATGCAAGAAGTATTATCAAATGCTTATTTCCTAAATCATGGGATTAAAATATTCTTAGTGTGCAAAGATATACAAAGATATATATGTGTTTGCTAATTCACAGGACTGCCAGGGAAAAATGGCGCAAAAGGCAATCAAGGAATTGGGGTTCCTGGGATCCAAGGCCCCCCAGGACCTCCAGGTGAGGTTCAGCTGTGCAGATTCAGTACATACTAATAATTAAAAAATTAATGTGGTGAAAATATATTTTTCCAAATGATAATTTTTTTTTTCCTTTTACACATCTTAATTACATATTTTTATGGCTAATTCCTGTCTCTTGCATGTCTTTTAAATTGCCAAATATATTATTTAATATAAAACAGGTCTGGTAGGACTTGTACCTAAGACTGTTATTTCTTGATAAATAAATGCTGAAGTCACCCATTATCTGGAAACTGAGCCCAGATATAATTATGTGACTTGCAGACGTTGCTTAGTGAAGGAAAATGTTCTTTCTATCAGCAGTGTATTCATGCAAAGTGCTAAGTTAAGCATTTGGAAGAGATACTGGGACCTGATCCAAAGCCAGATAAATGAATAGAAATAGGAGGCTGCTGATTTGTGTCATGGTGGTTCCAGATTGTATGATAAAGTATATCACTGTACTAAAGTAGATTCTTATATTTCCTTTTTAAAGGTGTTTTTATTTAAAGTGTTTTCCATGTGTTTTTAGAATAATCTTTATAAGGTATCATATTGGTTATATAGGGGTCTAAGCAGTTTGTGACAAGAAATATCTTTTCCAGAAAATGAAGTTTTCTTTATCTACAAATTTAACCAAAAAGTGGTGGGTTTGTTGGTGGTCCATACTTGCTATTATTTTAGTTTTAATGAAAATATTCTGTAATGTGTTTGTTTATTTCATGTGTGTCATTAAGGTCCTGAAGGTCCACCAGGTATGAGTAAGGAAGGACGTCCTGGAGAGCGTGGGCAGCCTGGTAAAGATGGAGATCGTGGCAGTCCAGGAATGCCAGGACCAGTTGGACCCCCTGGAATTTGTGACCCATCACTATGTTTTAGTGTAATTGTGGGGAGAGATCCATTCAGAAAGGGACCAAATTATTAATTTGTGATATAATAATTTAGAGGAATAGGTATGGTGCTTTTATGGTCTTTCAAGTCTCAGGAAGGTGACCAGTAATAATCCCATAAGGAGGAACAAAAGTACCTCTAGCATTATAAACATTATAAATAATGATCCTAAAGGTTATACATTCCTTTAGAAAAGAAACTCCAATATTTTTTTATAACTGTCATTGATTGAATCTCAAGTGTTTTAAAAGAGTTCATCAGTTTTAATAGGAATAAAATGAACTATAATGTTTCATATTTAGTATTTAAGTGTCTTATATTCCTGTTACTACTGAAGTCCTTTGCAAAATTACTGGAGATGCCACTGGGAGCGGGATTAGACTTTAGATGTTATTGAGCAGGTATAAATTACTGTGAAATTTTTCATGTGCAGTCGACATATGCAGTATTTGATTTTGAAAGAATGTGGTTGGCTTTGACTTCATATGTGTGTGAATCTCATTGGCTTGTGTACATTTCATGTGTCTTAGCTCTAAGTGTTCCATGAGCAAAAGCATATATATCAGATTTTTATAAATTAAGAAAAGTATCTGTGCTTTGTATGGAAGTGATATCACCCATTTTACCATGCAACTCTTTACTTAAAACTAAGGTGAACTGCACAGGTACAACTACTGGCTCAAGAAGGGACAAGGTTTTATTTAAGATGGTAATGTTAGCTACAGAGGTCAAAAGGTTCCATGTGGGTGATTCAACTTGGATGAAAACAGCATTAAAAAGTAAAATAAGAACAAAAATCCTGGTATAGCTGGCTTGTAGCTATTATTTAACAAAAAATTATAAAATGTTTGCACAAACCCAATGTAACAGCTCTTCATAATTAAGTGTTAAGTTATATACCCATTGCTGTTTCTTCCCAATTCCTGCAGTTTCTAAATAGGAGAAGCAGGTTTACAAGGAGAAAGGTCTAACTGCTGGCTGACTAGCTGCAATGTTTGTTACACCGTTACCTTTTTCATTTTAAACAAGACATGAGTAATTCTCATTGTATGCTTTGCTAATGAGGTGTATATCTTGCTTTTGCATAAAAAGCAGAGGCACAGTTCTCATGATAATTTAAAATCAGTTTCTTAAATTAAGGCACTCTTGTATTGAACTTAACCAGTGCTTTATAAGTGGCCATTTCTAATATGTTGTTTTTCTGTTGTCTAATATCAGAGGTTGGTAATATGCTTGACATTCAAGGTAAATAAAATTTTCTAAAGGACTGCTTGCTGATAGTTTGATGAGTAATTGCAAGAGATGCCTGTGTTCTATGTCTTGGGAAAGAGTGATGTCTGTAATACCTGCAGGGATAGTTCCACCTCGCAGCTGTGCTTTTATTTTTCCTCAGTAGCCTTCCATTTCCTCTAGAGAAAGCACCATCCCCGGGAGCAGCACCTTTCCAGTAGGTTCCTGCTGCCTGTGGGACAGGGAGTGCCAGAGCAGATGGCTGCACTGCTCCCAGTGGCTGCTGCCTGTCCAGAGCTATGCCCACAGAAGGGTGCTTGCAGTGAGTAGCTTACCCAAACCACAGCCTTGGTTATAGCAATCGTTAGCATCTCATAATGCCTTGCCTAAAAGCCTCCAAGATGTTTCTTCAAAGATACTGATACAGACCTGAGAAATAAAGTTGAATGTTAAGTTTTCTCCCCAAACATCTGTTCCTTGATACACATTGTAGGACTTTGCTCCTTTGAGAACAAGCATTGACTGAGTTTGTGGAAGAAAGAATCCAGAAACCTCTGATTTTATTGTGTCCAATCTCACACTGTTTATTTTTTGACAGCTGGAAGTGAAACATGCCACAAGTTCAGGAAGGAATCAAAATCACACCATGTGACCTTTATGAACTGTCCATGCTTTGTGCTAATTTAAATCCACGTTCGGGACACCTTTTCCAGTAAGATATTTGGTGTTGTGACTGGTGAGCATGAGAAGAAGCAAAATCGACAAAAAAAAATGTCAGAGAGACCTCTGACTACAGCAAATGCAAACAGAAAACCAGAATTCCTTACTGTAGGACATCCCAGTATTTATTTTCATTATAATTTAAAATAACACTCTTACTTTCTTCCACATCAGAAATATGGTGGAAAAGTTTGAAATTTTTGAATGTCCCAGGTTGGATTTTTTTTTTTCATTCTTTTAGTCCAAATGTTTCCTCCTATATCAAGTTTTATCAAGAGGAAGAAAAATCTTAATGCTGTGCATTTGAGAGGAAGTCTTGATTTATCATCCAGTCTGATTGGTAGCTTTAGGTTATGATTTAATTTGATCAAATTCACCTATATCAAGCTTCAGTTTCAAAAGTTGTCATGGTTTTGTCACTCCGTTACTTCTATTGGAGGGTTGTTTTTTAATTACTCTGGCTGAAGATCTATTTGTAATTTCCAGTCTGCATCTATTAAAGGCCACTGTATATACCTTCATTCTTATGCTAATATTTTGTTTGGCTTGAGTTACTCATTTTCTTTTGACATCTTTTAGAAAATGAGTATTCCCTGACAGCCTTTCATTTGCTAGATTAAGCAACCAAACCTTTTATTATCCACTTGTTTGAAAGGTTTTCTATTTTCTGTTCATCCTTGCAATTCTCTGCTTCACTTTTCTGAGGGGGAATGAGTGATTCTAGAAATATGTCCCTAATTCTAGGTAAGGAACCTCAGTCAATTACACAAAGCATGTAGCTCTGTTCAGCTTCTCATGTTCTTAATTTTTGGGTAAGATAGCAAGAGTCATGTAGGTCTTCCCTGTTGAACTTGGACATGGACATAAAGATGCAGAATTGCAAAGTAATTTCTGCAAAAATTTCTGTGGGAATTGGATTTCTTAATGAAGGGCTAGTGGTGTATGGATCTCAGCAATTTGCACTCCTGAGAGTCATGATCTTCTTAGAGAAGTTTGGACTAAAGCTGTATGGAGTGTTGTGTCTGTATCTACAGATGTCACATTACTTTCACGTGTGCATATTAATTTGGTGAATATATATATATAGTGTGCATATATACATGTATATATGTTCTTCATTTAACTGAAAGATATCATAATCTTCCCATTAAAAATGAAAAAGTAAAAGAATACATTCTAGTCTTCTTGTAAGAACTGAACTATCACAGTCCTGCTTCTGCTTCAGAGCAAGGTGTCGTTGCCAGTCATTGTCTTGAAATAATCAGTTGATAGCCTCTTACAGGAGGAGCTGAGAATCATTAGCTGTGCGTCTTTTACAACTAGGGAATATCATTTCTCATAAATCTCAAGGTGCAATAAAATGAAATTCATTATCAGTGCATCTGACTGTCCTGGCAGTGAACAGTGTCAGGATTTGTGACTATATAGTTTACACAGATTGAATCAAACCTCTGTGAAAAGAATCTATATTTTCCTGCAGAGGGAAAACATAGTTGATAAATCAAAATATATCTTCTTAATCCATATTCAGCAGAGACAATAAACCTTTTTAAGAACTATTTTAAGTTCTATTTAAGAACTATTTTCTGACACTTTTTTACAATTTTCCTCTTGTCACTGATAAAAGTACATAGTATTCTTCTACTCTAGGAAACGGTATGTGAGAGTTCATCAGAAGATTCAGTCATGTGACTGTTACAGCATCATATGTCCTTATTGCCTGCAAAAAATATCTTTCTCATGTTGGAACAGTGTAAAGTTCAGGGAGTGTTCCATTTGTGTTTTCAGTTTTTCCGTTTTTAAAGGCATAAAAAAAAAATGGTATCCAAAAACTGTGTTTCAAAGAAATTGCTTTATTGAACTGTTGAAAAAATATAATGTTACTTGAGAGATGAAGTGGAAAAAAAAAGCTTCCTTCTAACTAGGGGCATGATTCTTCAAGATATGTGAAGCTCTTATTGATGTGGGAGTGAATGCTAATGTAGACAAGAGGGAGCCTGAAGGAAAAACTGGCTTAAGCAGTACAGTAACCTGGATAGCAAATGAAAGAGAATGAAAAGGCCATTCACTTTATTCCTCCATTCTAATATAATATGTTTTGAATGAATTGTGCTTTTTTTCCTCCTCCTCAAAAAAAACCCAAAACAAAACAAAAGCCCAGAGAGTACACTGTGGGTGTAATTCCCCCTTTGATATGAAGTGACAGCCCTCCCAGAGGTGAAGGCTCAAGATGAATGTGTCAGTGCTGAGCACCAGGAATCTCTGGCAGCAGAGACCAAAGCTCTTAATGAGAATTCAAGAGATCAGAAAAACTGTCCCACCCTGATACTATCTAACTCTTGCTCTGGAAATTGGCAAGCAAATGCTAGTACTTAACAGTGCTTGTGTTATGATAGTTTAAATATATATATATATATATATACACACACAGAGTAAGTCTTTTTAAAATGCTTCTTAGAAAAAAAAAATATCTAGAACTGAGGAAAAAGAATCTGGCTTCTGTGGTATGGTCACGTAAATCTTGTAGTGAGTATCTAAAGCTATCTGCACTGGGGACCTGAGTCAGTTTGCCTTCATGAGGAAGGGGCTGAACTGGCATTCATAGTTTGTTGGTTTTTTTTAATGCCCCTACACCAGAGCATCTGTTACACCCAGGAATGCAGCAACTAGCAGTTTTGTCAAGGGCAGTTAGTTCTTACTCATGCTAACTGAAACAGAGATCAGTATTCATTTACAGTATTCACTCTAAATGGATTGCTGCTAAATTATTAATTAAACCTTTTGTGCACACTTTTGTTGGAGGTGTCTGCCATATACCAACAGGCACACACACACACACACACACACACACACATATATATATAAAAATATAAATATATATAAATATATATATATATTATACATACTTCTGAGCTGATATTTAGGCAGTTAATGATGGTACCTGTGAAGCACGAACCGGGTAAATAGCTACGAAGTGTTAATGCCTCTTTAACAGGTAGATTTAGGAGATAATAAGTAGAAGTCACTTGTTTGGTGGATAAACTCAGGCAGGGTCTTCCATGAGAAGGTAAATTTTATAAAGCTTGACCCAGAAGTAGTTTATTACCATATTGCCTCACAATTATATCACTGCCTTAAGGATGCATTTGCATTGTGTGCATACTGGCAAAAACTTGAGAAATCTTGGAATACTTTGATAGTAACTCACTGGTGGATCATTATAGTAAGTTTTACTGATTGAGAAGCTGATAGCATATCCCTGACTACTGTAACATCTTTTATTAAAAATGGGATGTGAGTAAGCCAATATTTGATTTATACTTGATAATTAGCTGATGAGAACTTGGAGCTATGCTTGGTAAGGGAGTGTGAAAGTGTCAGTGAACACATACAGGTGACTCCTAGAAAGGACACTCTATTGCCTGTCTTTCATGAGCTGAAGACTTTAGTGAGCTTGCACATGGTAAAAATCGTGATAAATTAATTCCCAGCAGTCTGAGGGGTGATGCTGCTGAATGTAATGCGGCTGAACTAAGTTCCCAGGTATAATGGTGTACTGGTTTCACTGGGACAGAATCACAAGTCAAGTTTGGAAAGGATAGGAGCTCTTTCTGGTCCTCCTCTCCTTGCTTCTCCCCATGCCTGGAGAGGTTTGATTACCATTCTGCCCTCATGGACTGCCTTCTTGTTTATTGTGACTGCTGTACATTTGCTGAGATAACTTTGTATACTTAATATAGTTTTACTGTTTCATTAAATCTGTTTTCATTTCAACTCATGAGTCTCCTCTCTTTTTCCTGATGCCCCTTCCTGGCTGGGGAGGGGTCACTGGGTGATAGAGCAATGGCTGCAGTTTAGCCCTCAGTAGGGGCTACACATGGATAAATGGAAAAAGGAAGAAAGCAGTAAACTGGAAAATGGGTGTCAGACCTAAGCATTTATGGTTTCTAACAGTGTTTTTTAAAAAGAAAGATTAGTTCCCCAAGACTGTGTGTGGAGAATTTTTATGTGTATTTGGATTATAACAGGTTTGCCTTCAGGAAGTCTTCTCTTTGTGAAGAGTTAGTTCTCACAGGAGTGGTTAGCAAACTGACCTTAGCTGCCATTTATTAGCTGCTATCCATTTTTCCCAGTTGATCTCTATGATTTTGCCTATGGACTTTGTATGAGTATTATATATATATATGTTGCTGGAACCATATAGCTTCTGTATCTGTGGGAGAGCTGTGCAGCCATCTAGCCAGGAACAAAATACCTGGTGTAGAGATTTGTATCTTGCTGACCAGAATGAATGGGAGAAAAAATAACAGAAAATGTCTTATCTCCTCCCCTACTTACATATAGCATAGGAATATAATTAGAGGAGAAGCACTGATGTGATACAAGAGAGAAAAGAACTGCCACTTAGATAATCTTTTTCAGATATTAGCTCTTAGTTTTTAAGCAGAGTGGAAGGCAGTAGGGACATTGTTAAAATGAAAGAGGTAAATTCCACTGAAATAAATTTTAAACAACACTCTTACAGTGTGAAGTCTAACAAACCAGAGATACAGTTTGTGTTTTTGGGTTGTGATTTTTTTTTTTTATGTTTTACTATTTAAAGGCCAGATCGTTTCTGTATTGTGATGTCATGCAAATCCATTGAAGTTTCATGATTTTTATTGGCTTTCTTTCTCTTCTTCTGCTCTCTTCCCCCAGGTCATATCCAAGGCCTATCTACTTTGGCACCTATGTATAACTCATGTATTCACAGGGTCCCAACAATATATTCTTTCTATTCTTTCATGTGGTACTTTATCCTGTTTTTTCCCTCTATCTAAAAGTTACTGTTTGTTTTGGGTTTGTTTTGTTGGTTTGTTGTTTTTTTTTTTAATATCTCTTCTATTTTCTTTTAAATCATGTTTCTGCTTTCTTTAAGCTGTGTCACACTGTACTATTTATGTCTTGATTGACATCTTCTACTTCAGTCTCTCCTGCTGTGCTTGCAATGCTCCTATAAACAGGAGGTGCAAAAGCCAAGTATTTCACTGGGTCTTGAGATATCAGGTGAGTAACTGGAAGATGCACAGGCTGTAGCCTGGCTGTTGAGAGCTGTGTGCATCTACCATTATCATTACATGATTATTCTCCCTGTCGCTTGTCTGCTTGCTGAGTTGTGTGAGAGGGAGAGGACTGCTTGGAAGAGGTGGCAGATGCTGAACAGAACTCACAGTGTTGAGGGAATCTTTACCTGTGTGGTGGGAAGGAGCTCTGAGATACCAACAGGGGAAATCTTCACCTTTCTGGAAGCACTGCTCTTTTCTATCTTGCAGCTGTTACAAGATCTGAAAGAATCTGGTAGTAAAAACAGTTACTCTCAGGAATAAACTTCTTGCCTGTTTGAACTATTTCCAACATTGTGCATACAGCAAATGCAGCTCAAACCTCTTATTGTGTATCCCTTCCTGCACTGCTTAAAAATCAAGGCTGTTTCTTTGGATGAACAAGTTAGAGTTGACTCTAGATATAAGTAAGTGCAATTTATTTAATAATATTGGATTGCAATATATAAAATGTCAAACAGTCTCTTTATCCCTTCAAATCCAAAAATTTTGGCTTGCCTATCTAATGCAACAAAACAGACCAAGAAGGTCTTTTCCAGGGAGGAAAAATAAATCCTTTAGCAAAAGATGATGTTACTGTACAATCAGATGGATATAATCTGACCCCACATAAGTTGTAATGGAAAGCAAGTGGAGAATGACAGTATCTTTGCCTCTGTGGGGCAGAAAATCCTATGGCAGCTTCCAGCTCCTCATGTTCTTACTCCCATAACTGTTCTTGTGATAAACACTGGATCCACAGATGCCTGGAAGAAAACCTGGGAGTGTATGTCATGCTCCTTTTTATTTCTTTGGGTAAGTCCTTGTATATAAATACTTTCACTGGTTTTCTCCAGAATTTGTACTACTTTTTTAAAAGTTTTCTCCATATGTGCAGAATTTCTTCTAATATTTAACTGATCTGTGCCAAAATCAGCTTCTGAGTAGAGGTAGGCAAATGGTTTTGAGTAAAAGGCTTTTCTTTATTCAAATAAGATCTCTTGTCAAAATGCAAACTGAATTTTGGGTTCACACATGTTCCTGTGTCAGTGGGAGAAAGCCAACAACTCCCACTGTGGGAACTGACTGCTTATGTGAGTTAATGAGATCACTGGTGGTACTCAACTGATAAAAAGTCTTCTTTGCTTCTCCATGCCAGTTCATGCTGTTCTTGGATGAGGCTGCAGTACACAGAAGCTGGTGCTTTCAATCTGTAAACTCTTAACTTCAACCTGAAAACAAAACAGTTTATTTTTGAAAAATTACATCTCTGTGAAATTAAACATTTCCTATGCAATTTTATACTTTTCTACTGATTTTAAACAATATGTAGGAATGTAGTCCTAAACTGATGCCACTTCTGGTAGTAGAGATGCCTTTCATATAATGTGGATTAATTGAGAGGTAGCGGGATTGTTGTTCCCTTTTTCATCCTCAAATTAAGAAGTCACTGTATCAAGCTACTAAAAAAATTCAGTACCCTTATTGCCTTAGGAATGATAGATAACCTGAGTAGAGATCTCAAGTTAGAGAGGTCAGGCTCAGTAGTTCATTCTAATACTGAAATTCTTGGGAATGAGGGTGATGGAGCACTGGAACAGGTGCCCTAGACAGGTTGTGGAGTCATCTTTAGAGACTTTCAAAACCTGCCTGGATATGTTCCTGTGTGACCTGACCTAGGTGATCCTTCTCTGTTGGAGGGTGGGGGGGTGCAGGGTGGACTCAATTATCTCCAGAGGTCCCTTCTGACCCCTACCATTCTATGATTTTATCTGGGAGTGCTTTGTTACCCTCAGTCAAGATACACGTTTATTCCTTGCAAGATTATGCAATGTATGCATTAATGGTGTTATGTACCATTGACTTCAAAAAAGTAATGCAGGAAAATTGTTAAATCAGTTCCAAACTCTTCAAAGATGACAAGAACCTTCCAATGTTATAGCAATTACTCATATTTACCCCATCTGTTGTGCCCATATGCCAAGTAAAGAAATACTGTGTTTGGAAGAAGTGAACTTTTAATTTCCAGTAAAAATATTTTGAGTCTGCAGAACTTCATATATACGTAACAAAATGTTCTTCCATCTAAATTCTTAAAACAAATGTTTAAACAAATTGTAGTCTATTAAAGTGCCCTGAGAGCCCTGGGCATTGGGTGTTGACAAACGCAAATTCATTTTTATAGCAAGTATATAAAAGGGAATTATTTTATGGTTATGGGAGATCTTCCAGCATATCCCTGATGATCAGCAACTTTTTTTGCTGTGCTTTGCATCAAGAGAAAGACATATGCTTGTGCACTCAGATTTCTGACAACCTTATCTACTCATTTTTCTGGTATGTATAATACTAAGGGGGTATTATCTTCAACTTCCTCCTTCCCCCAAACTAAAATTATCATGTAGTATTCACTAATACATTATATTCTGCCTCCATATAGGTGTTTCTTTATGTTAAATGTTTAATTACAGATACAGCTGAGACATGACATTTTCCATTAATTGATACTTTTCTTGCAAAATACCAGTTTAAACAGCGTAACCAAAGATCAGTTAGACCCTGGTCTTGTTCTAAAAACCAAAAACCTTGACCACTCAATATAGAGATTACTCAGATCAGTAACAGAAAAAAAATAACATTTCTGGAGATGAAAGAACAGAGACAATGAAGGGTTCAGGACCAGCCAACATGGGTTAATGAAGGGCAAGTCCTGTTTAACCAACCTGATCTCCTTCTATGATCAAGTGACCCACCTAGTGGATGAGGGCAAGGCAGTGGATGTTGTCTACCTGGACTTCAGTAAGGCATTTGACACCGTTTCCCACAGCATTCT